>JAXQQM020085510.1:0-29350 GCA_034641835.2 Pinus albicaulis
TGTCCTTTCCAAATGACCCTCAAGCCTTCATTTATAGTCTTCTCATTGACAAATCAACGGCCCAGATTAGATGTCTAATCGATGGCTAAAATTAAAACATGACTTGATCTTCGTTCTCTAGAAGATTCACACTATGTTTTATTAATACACTTTAATTATTTAATTTCCCTAAGTTTAGACTTAGGGTCCCCATTAAAATAATTAATTAATTATTTTAATAAAACATGAACCGAGTGGAATTTCCACAAACAGTTTCTAGGTTCTTTGGAATACAAGTGTCTAAGCCTCCACACCAAATTTGAGACTTAGAGCACTATCTGATGCTACAAAAATCAACACTCCCTCTTAGCGAGGAAAGTGCTCTAGCAATAATGCCTGTTGCATAATGCTTTGTCCTTAAAGCATCCTCCGCGCTGCAGAAGTCCTTCAGTCTCTGCGTTGTTGCTGCCACTGTATTGTTGCCCATGATACTGCCACTATCACTGCTGCATTTGTACGCCAACTCCCTCTTAAGTGTTGCACCTACTATGCTGCTAACACTGCCACTTCTAACACTAACACTGCATCTGCATTACAACTCAGGTGCTGAGAGAAACAGCGGAAAACTCACCCCAAACTGAACAAGTGTTCAGCGGATGCACCTTGGTGTTGAAGAATCTGACTACTGAAAGCTACTGCATTGTCCCTCTGATGCTTTGCATTGCTGCTACTCTGCACTTGGTAAGCATTGTTCTACAGTAGGTTTCACCACTGTGCATTGCGTTGCTATTGCCTCTGCTTTGCGTTGCTCAAGAAACGAATGTTGCTACCCACTACACTGTCGTCTCCATCACTTCTCGGCTCCACTAGAACTTCGACATCCCGCTACCGCTGATCATGGGCTCCCATAGCAAGGTATGATCCATGAGGTGGGTTCCTCAAGGATCCTGCCCAACTGAAGTTCAAGGAACTACAGCTCAATATCACCCCGCTTCCCACTAGGAGAAGCGTGGGCACTCATGGGCACCGCATCCTCCTTGATTATCGCAGATGCAACCTTCGAGTCATGCATCTCATCTTTGTCCCTTTTCTTTAGAGGACACTGAGATGCATAGTGGCCCATCTCGCCACATCCGAAGAAATTGAACTTCAAAGCATCACGTTTTAGTTTTCGTTGTGCCTACTATCCCTTCGATGCAAGGGTTGCATTCTCCTCTTCCTCTACGGATTTTGATCCGCTTCCACTGTTGCCATCAAGTTTGCACTTGATAAGGTCTCTCCTCAGCTCTTCCTCCTAAAAATTCGCCCACAACTGTTCCCAACTAGGTAATGCTTCCCGGCCTATGTAATATTCCAAAAATTTAGCCTTCAACTAAATGGAATATTATAGTTTGTTTTGTCACTAGTTAGGTGAATAAGTGGGTGGGGGGGCGGGGGCCATAAGTCTCCTTAGCAACAATAAAAACACTTCAGGTGTGAAAGGAGACCTTTTTCAGCAACTAAATAAAGCACCTCCAAGTGTGAATAGGGTTGGATCATGTTGATTCAGTCAACTTTGACCAAGTCAACAACGCTGTTATGGAGGAGTGGAGATTAATTGAGGAATAACTCAGTTTTGGAGGGAGATGGATCTCATGAAGGAAATGACCTAATTGAGTGGGGCCAAGGGCAAGAAAGCTCATATTATATTTAAGGAAGAGGATGGCAGCCATTTGAGCTCATGTTTTAAATTATCATTTGATATTGGTATGTTTAGACTACTTGCATTCCTTCGTTGTTTAGCAGGGTTGTTGTGCTGTTTAGCACTGGGTGTTCCCGAGCGGGAATCCCACCTATTTCCTTGAGAGGCCTCTTGGAAGAATATTGCATTCATTTCCACATTCAGGTTTCTAGACCAAGCTACATCTTTCTTCATCAACGCAATTTCTGCAAGTTATTGTGTTGTGTTGCAGGGTGCATCAGTGGAGGAGAGAAATCTCCAATTTTTTAGCTCATTTTCCGGTGAGGGGACCAACCCTTCATCTATTGAATTGATTAGGTGTTGTTGCAGCTGATAGATCATTCCTTCAGCCCCATATTAGTAGTCATTCCAAGGGAGTGCGTAAGTCAGATAGCAAAAATGCAGTGGGCAACTAAAAAAAGGCTGAAAATCCAAACTTAAAATCTGGCCAAACCATTTCTGGGTTTTTCTGGGTTTTTTGAGTAGAATCTGTAGTTAAAAGCACGGATCATTCTGAGCACTCTAACATCCTTCCGCATAGGGTTCTTCTTCATAATAACAGTAGCTTCTAGCAGCAGCAACACACATTTCCAGTGCTTGGTTTCTTTGGTGTATTTCAACCATCTTGTGGTTTGAGTGCATTCCTTTTGGAGCACTATGTACTTTCATTTGATGTTGATATGTAATGATATGGCTCAGCTATTTTCTGCCCATATTTATGATGTTTTGTTGTATTCCGACATTTTTCCAGTTCTACATGTTTAATTCTTATTTTACCGTAGTTGGAATTGTGCATATGTTCTATATTCCTGTCTTTTCCATTTTGGAATATTATAGTGGTATAGCATAATGTTGGCTCAGCCTGTGCATTCAGCCAATATGTCACCATGAGGAGAAGCTCTTCACCGGAAGAGGAGATGCACATAAAAAACAAAAAGAAGACTCCATTATTTGGAGGAAGAGAGGAGGAGGAGCTCTCAAAGCTTCTCTTTCAAACTATGCAGAATATCAAGGGAGATCTCAAGGAGATGAGAAGAGAGAGAGAATCTCCAAAGGAGTTTGGATCTAAAGCCAACTCTAGATTTTCACATGATGTGTGTGAGCATGCAGTTGCACACTATTATTCACAATGCACTCATATGCCCAGATCTGCTATGAGGGAGATGGGAGAAGGAGAAATGCCTAGAAGGGAAACTTTTGGTGATTATCTGCAAGAATATGAGTCTCAAACTAAGAAGTTTAGAGATCATATCACTTTCCAAGGGTTTTGCAAGATCAAGGTGGAGAGGAGCAAACAGCATGACAAGGGTAGATTTTTCCTATCTACTTTTGATGGGTCACCAACATGTTCAGCGAGAGCTCGGGTGGAGGAATTACACACCTATTTGTAGCAACACCGAGTTTCTGAAGATGAAGCCATCAAAGTTGCAGCGCTGCATTTTGAAGGTAAGGCCTATGCTTGGTGGATATTTGAGTCTTTTTCATTAAGAAATGCAAATATTTCTTCTTATGCAAAGTTCACTAAGAGATTAGTGGAAAGGTTTGATGGAAAACATTCTGAAACATCATTAGTGGAACCAAACAAACCAAAACAAACAAAACCTTTTCATATGATAAACTCAAATCCACTTCAGAAAACTATTGGAGAAGCTCACATCTTGCATACTACTTTCCTAGAGGCAAGATCTCTGTCTCATATCCTTGGACAAGAAGGCATCAAGATCCCTTTTTCAAAAGAGAATCCTCTTATTGAGAAGGTGACTCCCATTCATATTGAAGAAGAAGAGAAGGATGGGACGTTGTCATATCTAGAGTACATCTAGTACCTCATGCAGAGGTAGATGGAGCACTTGCTCCAACAAGAGGGATTCTTGTATCATTGCAAGGAATTCCCCAGGACCTCACATATGGAGGTCAAGGCACAATCAATGAACATCATGATTGTGAAGCATTATAGATGGAAGGAGAAGGTAGGGAGGAAGGTCAGCATCACTTGATGAAAAGCACACACCCCTATCTATTTCAGAGGGTTAATGCAAAGAAGAGGCAGACTGATTTGCACTGTAAGGGCAGAGACAAGGTTGTTCATCCGTATGTACAGCCTACTCTGTCATTGATGTCTCATTACATGGAGGCATTCCACCAGGGAGACCACCAGATCAGGAGATGATGAGGAATGCTTCACATTGGATAGCACCACTCTTAAATCCCAGAGGGGTGGATACTTTGGAGGGATCTATTACAGCGCAGAGAGTTTGGGGTGGACTCAAGGAGGAGGGAGACATTCTCCTATTTTCAGCATCACCCACTCTCACTATATTACTGCACTGACACAAGTTGCTGCAGTGATGGAGGATGGCACCTTCATGGTGCAAGAGAGCTGCCCCATGGGTTTGGGGAAACAGAGGGTACTTCCTTTGAGGAAGGGATCCTCCCTACATTGGAGTAGATGGAGGCCACTCATGCTTACATTGGCCATGATCAGGAGATTCTTTTTGGATGAGAGCTTCTCATGGGAGGCCAACTTCCAAAGATCACCAATTCTATTTGAGCATGAGCAGCTGCATGATGGGCATGGCAGCACTTTGGAGGATGACTTTGGCATGGGGGATGTCAAAGGAGTAGACAACAGCATGTGGGGAGCTCCACATTTCAGATCTTCAGCGCTATCTCTTAGGAGGATTGATCCATATTGGAGATCTCAACTCTTGGTAGAGTACTCCAAGGATCTTGGTGCTTGCATGATTCTTGATGACCCAGATGGAGATGATAGATATGTGGTGGATGATGTAGTCATCTATTCATATGGCAGAGTCTTCTTGACTAAAGCTTCTGAGCTCAAGGAGAAGCTGCTACATGCAGCATATGAGGACTTCCTTTCTATGCACTTTGATGCATATCATTATTTGATGGAGGAGTTCACTTGGGAGGGCATCCAGCATGATATATTTCAGCATATGGAGAGATGCATAGCCCTGATGCTGATGGAGACGTTGGCACATCCACTTCCCTACTCATTGAGAGCGAGGGAGAATTTCCAATTGAGCCATTTCAGCTCAAGGACCAAAGTACATGGTGGCGAAGGTACAATTTTGCATTATGATTTGTACTTCTTTACTTTTTATGAGCAGCATGTTGTATTAAGGAGGGTCATTCCTTCTCATACATTATATTATGATGTACTTGAGGCCAAATGTAGCATTGAGATTGGCTATCCTTTTGGTGGTTTGTGGAGGAAGCCACATGATTCTTGGTGTGCACCATTGGCACCACATTTTACTTTCATGATCCTATATTGTAGGATGATTGTGGCAGCAAACAAGTGGCTGGAAAAGCACTTGTTGTTCTTTGATTTGAGGCAGGAAAGGGATGCACTGCGCTGGTTACATGTGCGGAACTATGATCCACTTTCCAGTTGTCATAAGGCAACTTGTTTTCATGGGTTTTTGCTTCCATATATTGCTGATGTTTCTATGTTCATGGGAAGCTTTGTTTGGAGAGTGGGACAAGAGTTGGAGGTGCCCATTGGGGGTATGATTCTCCCTACTTTATATGTTACATGTTTCAGGAGAAACAATGGGAAAACCATGATTGCCATACTACATCTCTTTTCTTCATGTGGGAGGAGCCATTTGGAGAGTTTGAGTTTTTGGAGGAGGCACTTCATGACTGAATTGTTTGGTGGGGTAACTTGGGCCATTCTTCGAGGCCATGTCATTTCAGGCCAAGATCAACAGCAGCCCCATACATATCATAAATGGAGAGAGAAACAACTTGGGTGGAAGAATCTAATCTCTCCATGCAGCCCCAATACATTGCATGAACCGGGGGTTGAGGATCCTTTTGATGAGCTACCTAGAATGGCTCATTTCATTTGGACGATAGCATGGGTTTGGGAGTTTCTAATTGGGAATGAGATTCCCTATGCTTGTCATCACTCCTACCTTGAGAAGGCCATTGGACAGCAAGAAGGTTTCCACTGACACCTTCCACCTTTTCATGATGTGAGCCCTTTGGTTTTGCATACTTGGGAGGAAACATTGGAGGGAAGATTTATTGCAGATTATTTTGAGCAGTGGTGGGGACTATTGATGAGGAGGCCACAAGAGGAGGAGGGGAGGAATTTTTCTCTCCTTATACATTTGCTTGAAGACAAGCAACATTTTGGAGGGAAGGACTGTAATATCCTAAAAATTTAGCCTTCAACTAAATGGAATATTATAGTTTGTTTTGTCACTAGGTAGGTGAATAAGTGAGTGGGGGGGCCCATAAGTCTCCTTAGCAGCAATAAAAACACTTCAGGTGTGAAAGGAGACCTTTTTCAGCAGCTAAATAAAGCACCTCCAAGTGTGAACAGGGTTGGATCATGTTGATTCAATCAACTTTGACCAAGTCAACAACGCTGTTATGGAGGAGTGGAGATTAATTGAGGAATAACGCAGTTTTGGAGGGAGATGGATCTCATGAAGGAAATGACCTAATTGAGTGGGGCCAAGGGCAAGAAAGCTCATATTATATTTAAGGAAGAGGATGGCAGTCATTTGAGCTCATGTTTTAGATTATCATTTGATATTGGTCTATTTAGACTACTTTCATTCCTTCGTTGTTTAGCAGGGTTGTTGTGTTGTTTAGCACTGGGTGTTCCCGAGCGGGAATCCCACCTCTTCCCTTGAGAGGCCTCTTGGAAGAGTATTGAATTCATTTCCACATTCAGGTTTCTAGACCAAGCTACATCTTTCTTCATCAGCGCAATTTCTGCAGGTTATTGTGTTGTGTTGCAGGGTGCAACAATGGAAGAGAGAAATCTCCAATTTTTGAGCTCATTTTCCGGTGAGGGGACCAACCCTTCATCTATTGAGTTGATTGGGTGTTGTTGCAGCTGATAGATCATTCCTTCAGCCCCATATCAGTAGTCATTCCCAGGGAGTGCGTAAGTCAGGCAGCAGAAATACAGTGGGCAACTCAAAAAAGGACGAAAATCCAAACTTAAAATCTGGCCAAACCATTTATGGGTTTTCTGGGTTTTTTGAGTAGAATCCGTGGTTAAAAGCGCGAATCATTCTGATCACTCTAACAGCCTTCAGCATAGGGTTCTTCTTCATAATAACAGTAGCTTCCAGCAGAAGCAACACACATTTCCAGTGCTTGGTTTCTTTGGTGTATTTCAGCCATCTTGTGGCTTGAGTGCATTCCTTTTGGAGCACTATGTACTTTCATTTGATGTTGATATATAATGATATGGCTCAGCTATTTTCTGCCCATATTTATGATGTTTTGATGTATTCTGGCATTTTTCTAGTTCTACATGTTTAATTCTTATTTTACCGTAGTTGGAATTGTGCATATGTTCTATATTCCTGTCTTTTCCATTTTGGAATATTACAGCCTAGTATGCTCTGGACAAACACCTGTCACTTCTCTGTAACATCGTTAAGGACCATTTGTACCATGGTTTCAGTTGTACGTGTAGCACCTACAGCTTATCACAAACCTCCTGAAACCACATATGGTATAAAACCACTCATTCCCCTTTCCGCATCTAGATCATACGGAGCTTCTACTCCAAGTACAACTTTCACTACACAGAAGATCCCTCATATAGGTCATGCAAAGCTACCTGTGAGAATTCTATAATGTATAATTCTACTGCAGTTACTTATTATATTACTTCTATTACATTCTGAAACACAATTATTTAACATTTCACTGTGTTAAATAACAAAATAAAATATGTTGCAGACTTCACGATCAATAAACAACATAAAATAAATAGCACAAGTATTCACACATAGACACCATTATTTTTGGACAATTGTACCTGAAAAAACCCAATTCGGGAAAATCGGTGTAGCAGATCTGAGGGTTTCTTTATTATGCAGAAATTATGAGTACAAATGTGTGATTGTAATTATCAATCATCACCTGAAGAAATATGATGAGAATAGGCTTAGTGAGACAATTCTCACTTCACCGTGAAGTTTCGGCACTGACCTGCACCCACACTGAGTAGCTCTACGTAATTTCGACGTAGTGACTGCGTCCCTCACGTTGCCACTGCATCACTGCTGTTGTTGCTTGTTATGACTGCCTCGGTGCTCACTGCTGTGTGAGACTAGAGTTTTCTCCCCTTCCAGAAATTCCCTCCGGATACTGGATAAACCCTCATCTACCTCTTCAACTAAAATCGAAAATCCTTCTGTTGCTCTGCGCTGGCCCAGCATAACTGCTGCTCGTCTATCTATGCGCTACTACTATGGCTCCCTTCTCTCTCCTCTTCATGTACTCTCTATCCTTCAGAAATTCTCCCTCCTGGATATTTCTCCTTCCCCTCCCTGCAATCGAGAATCACTTCGATTCTTACTTCAGCTGAAGAAATCGATCTCTAGATGCTTTCTCTATCTTATGTGTTTTTCATATGCCCCTCACCCTCCTTATAATCCTTCGTTGACCCTTCAACGCCCAAGATTAAAACATAATCAAGGGCTAAGATTAACTTGGAGGTGATCCATGACTTTATCTAGAAGATTCTCACTTAGTTTAATTAATACCCTTTAATTAATTAGTTTCCGTAAGTTTAAACTTAAGAAAACATTAAAAAAAGATTAATTAATTTAATTAAACCATGTCTAAGTGGAATTTTCCAAAATCCTTTCTGTGTATTATGGAATACATGTGTCTTAGCCTATATACAAAGTTACAAGGCTAGAGCACATCCGATACTACCATAAATCAACACTCCATCTTAGCGAAGAAAGTGCTCTAGCAAGACAACTCAATGTGCTGCTCTGACTTCTGTAACATCTACTGATGTGTTGTTGATGTTGCTCACCAATACTACACAAATGTTGCAACTGTACTACTATTGACTCCGCATGTTGCTGCCAACTGCTACTGTACTGCAATTCCCTCCTTCAACTACGCTGAAGATCCATTGATTACTGAAATGGATTTTCAGTCATACCCAACTATTCCCTGAACCGAGTGAACTTAATCCTCCCCAGAGCTTTAGTGAGTATATTTGATGTTTGTTCTCCTGTGGAAATGTACTGGAGTTGTACTACCCCACGCTGAACACAGCCTCTGATAAAATGACACCTGGTGTCGATATGTTTGGACCAATCATGAAATACTGGATTTTCAGAGAGTTTGATACAACTCTGATTGTCACAGTAAACGCTAGTGGCTCCATCCTACTCCTAAATAGACTCACAAGAAGTTTCCGAAGCCAGATGGCTTCGCATGTAGCAATGTGGTTGGCACACTAGTTAACCATGTACTCTACTTGATTGAGAGTTTTAATAGCTTTTGTTTCTGCTACACTAAGACACCATCATTGCGCTGACCCAAAACACGCCGGAAGGGTACTTTTCTTGTCCATTGAGCTTCCTGCCCATTCTGCATCTGTGAATCCACTGAGTCTAACATCCTCTCCTCGGCCATACCTTATACCAAATCTGAATGTTCCTCGTACATACCTCACGACGTGCCTTGTTGCTACCCAGTGCACTCTTTTGGGTTCCACCATGAACTGACTAAGGGTGTTGACAACAAAGAAAATGTTTGGTCAGGTGTTAACCAAATATATCAATGACCCGATGAGTTGTCTGTATAAGGTAGGGTCTACTTCTGTGTCTTCTGATGCATCTATCTTTTTCCAATTTTTGGTCATGGGTGTGGCCATGGGCCTTCACTCCTGCATTCTGAACTCTTCAGAATCTCCAAGGCATACCTCCCTTGCCCCATGAAGATATCTCCATTCTTCTGACAGACTTCCAATCCTAGGAAGTAATGCATCAACCCCAAATCCTTCATGTCGAATTCAACCTCTAGATTTTGTTTGCAATCCTTGATGAGCTTAGATGATCCAGTGAGAAACAGATCATCTACATATACTACTAATATTAATGGTTCATCCCCTACCAATAAATAGTAGGGATTAGGATCTGCATCACTCTTGACAAACCCCATTTTTTGCAAATAGCTATCTATTCGACCATACCATGTTCTCGGAGCCTGCTTGAGCCCATACAGGGCCTTCTTCAATCGGCATACATGAGACTTCCTTTCATGAGTCTCAAAAACTTCCGACTTTTCGATATATACCTCTTCCTCAATCTCTCCATTCAAGAACGTTATCCTTGCAATAGTTACCCAAAAATGCCTAAAGAATAGAGTTGAACCTCCACAGACATATCTCATTCCACAAGTATTTCAAAAAAAATCTTCAATCACCTCCTTGCAGACCTCTGTTTCATTAACAAATTGTTTGATTTTTGCAGGTTATTATCAGAATAAGAAATTGGAGCTAGGTTTCAATACTAGTTGACAAAATTGTTTGCTCGAAAAGAAAAGAATAAAATCAATTCAAAGAAGTTATCATAATGATAAAATGTGTACGAGTGAATGGTAAAAGTGGTAAATTCACGAAGTAGCGGTGAAAACGAACGGTCGAAAGAGCATCAGAGTTAAAGTGTATCAGATGAAAGTCATAGTAAAGGTTAAAACAAAGTTACAGAGCAGTCAAGGTAAAAATTAAAAGTAAATGCAGAGGTAGTAAATGGTAAATAAAGATGAAAATAATTTAAAAAACAATGAAATTTGTCCAAAGATAAAGTAAAAACAGTTAAAAGAACAAAAGGTTAAAAGATGAAAACAGAGCATGAAGGGACATTTTTGTAGAAATTTCCTGTTTAAGTCATAGTTTTGCAGAGAATATTGTGACCAATCCAAGATGAATTTTACCAGGCGAATGAGGGTTGTTTTTATTCCTAAGCTACCCATCTACAAAAATTTATCTCACTTTGTGCACAAGTATTACAGAAAGAGAGATACATGCGCATCTTTACAGCCTATTTTTCAGACTCTGTAAAACTCTGTTTTACACATATTTTTGCAGAGCCTATTGTGAACAGCTGGAGTAGAAATTTAAGAAATTGAGAGAGGTTTATCTCACCACAATATTCATATACAATAAACTCTTTCACTTTTTACATATATATTTCATATTGAGAAATACAAAGGTATCATTGAACCCCAAGTTTGCAGAATTGCTGGAGCAGAATGCACAAAGAAAGGAAACAGTTAGTGACATGGATGCCTCATTATCAACTAAGAGTTGAGATCAAATTCGAATTCTCTTCTTTGTCATCACCTATCCATAAAAAATAGTGTCAAATAGATGCATTAGTTTTGAGTGTCCTTTACTTAAGTTCTATTTATGTAAAACAATTGGAAATATTTGTAAACCAATCTTGATATTTTTTTCAAGATATTCTAATTTAAAATTTGTATAAATACTTCACTCTTTGAAGTATTTTGTGTGGAATAAAATTTCTAGACTTTACTATAGACTTTTTTGTTGAACATTGGATGCTATTATGTGTTGATTTCGAAGTAGCAGACTGGACAAAGCTAAACTGGCATCATAATTCAGGATCCCTGTGATAAGCTGATGAGTGAAGCACTTTCTTATTGTCATTGTTTTCTTTTCTAAGTTTCATGCAATTAATTATATATGTTTGTTCTATCTTAATGTGTAACTAGGAATATTACTACAGGCTAGTCCTTTACTCCCTGTTTTTAACTAGTTACCATTTTAATGTTTTTCTGCTAATTTCCGGTGTTAGGAATTCTTAATTGCTCCTACTCCCATTTGAACCCTGCCTCCTTCCATTTTCTGGATCAAAGGATCCTTCATAGTCCTTTATCCTAATCATACCATTTCACCAAAAAAAACTTTCCCAAATCTCTGAGGATTATCTATCTTGCCCTGAATATATTTGTACCTTTTTGGCCTTGACTTCTAGTCTTCCCTTTAAACGGATTTGAACTCCATAGCCCAATGAATGATAAGGGTATGGATTTACCTCGAGTGATTATTTATAATAAACCATTTAAAACAAAACCAATTGTTCTTTCATAACTAGCCTAATATTCACAAATTTAAACAAAGATAAATCTTAAACTTTAGGAAGGCTAGATCCTAGAGTTCCAAGTAGGTTTGTGGTTACCTCGGACTATTTCTCTTGAACCTGAAGAAATTACTGAGTGATAACAATATGGCGACCATACTGGGGAAGACTAACATTTTCTTCAGAAATATTTTAAGGTTCAGATCTGATCTATGATGGTGGACAATGATCAGACATATAAAGGTTAAAATCATCCACCTGGCGACTCCATTGTCTAAGATCCAGAGCTTCAAAGTTCAGAAGAAACACCATAACCAAAAAAAATCATATTCCAAATCATTAATGGTGATACAAGATGACAGGGTCTGTGACAAACCTTTCATCTCATGAGATGTTAAATGAATTCAGGGATGACTTATTAGAATTTCAGCTTGATGAGGATTTTCTAAGAGCTGTCTTTCTTATTTTGAAACCAAGAAAATGTTCTCCTCAACTTAAAATATGTGTTCTTGAGTTAATTTCTGAAAAATATGAAAATGGAATTAAACTTTTGCATTCTCAAATTCAGTCTTATAATTTCCGAGATCCTAAAGAATTCTTGAAAAATCTTCCTTCTCCAAAGCAAGAGGAAATTGTACTACCTTTTGACTTGCAGATTCAGGATGATTATTCTTTCAAGCACAAGACTGAAGAAATAGTTGCAGGGTTTAATATTAAGAATACAACTAATCAATTGGTCATTGAAAGCCTTGAAGCACAAATCATACATTATGCTTTTGATGATCCTATATCAAATTATATGGAGACTATTTTTAGCTCAAGTCTGCAAACATGTTTTATCTATGAAGATCAAATATATCAGCAATTGCCATTACAGATCATATCTTTGATTATCAAGACACATGATCAAGTCATGCTTCCAAGTTTGATGACAAGCAGTCAAATTATCCATTCATTTCGACAACTACTTGACTTGCTTCATTGGAATTTTTTTATTACCTGATTCAATGAGATTTTCAGTAGATTAGAGTAGGTAGATGAGTGCAAATAAGCTCAAAGCTCTGAGTATTTTTTCAGTATTCAGTTTTCAGCTAGTTTTGAAATAATTCATTAAGAGTTGAAACCTGAAGAGAAGGCCCTAAGCTTTGAAGAGTAAAATGTCATAAATATGAGTTTTTGCAGAAAACAATAGACAATTACTGGATCATCATGGTCAAAATTGAAGGCTACTAGTCTTAGAGTTCTTGACATTTCACCAGGAAATGCCATCCCCATGTGAAGCCGTTGTTAGAGTCCTATAAATATAGGATTCATAATTTTGAATTGACTTTTGATAGTCTTGTAAAATATGTACATACCTTGCTTTCCGCAAGTTGTTTTCCCATATTTTGAAAAAATCAAAAAATCAAAAAATCAAAAATAAAAGAAAAATGGTAAAAATTCCTAAAAGAAAAATCAAAGGACTTAAAAAATATATATATATAGACCCCAAAAGAAAAAAAGATGAAAATAAAACATGAAAGTGTGCAAATCCAAATGCCACTACATTTTACTTTTTGCAAATGATTATGGCAGAGTGTCAATAAATGCCATAATCCATGATGAGTTAAACTATTTAAACTTGACTTGTCATGTTTTCAATTTCCATGGTTTAGATAGTGAATAAAGATGGGTCAGACAATTTAATCCTGACTAATCAATAGATAGATAGAGAATAATGAGGAGTTCATCAGTTTAATCTGAGCCCTCGGATGAAATAAGGTAGAATTAGATAGTTTTATGCTTTTAAAAAGAATAAAATTTTTCAAAAAGGCAAACTTAAATGCACCTGCTAAAAGGAAGAAAAAATGTTAGAATAATGTTGGGTAGGTAGAAAGAAGTGGGAAAAAGCATGTAAGATTCATCACCGGGCAAAAAATCACTAATTTCCCTTCTCCCTGTAAGTATTCAATATTCTATACTACCAATCAAAAATACTCAGAGCATTTCTCTGACTTTTGTTGGGACCGGACCCAAGGCTCGATAACTAAATAGTGGAAAATGTTGAATTCTTATTATAAAATCCCCTTTACCATTATTTATCCCTCATTCATAAATTTAATTCATCTTAATAAGTAAAGAATCCTTCTTACTTAATGAAACTTAAAATCCCATTTAATTAACTTTCTTTATTCATAAAAAATACAAAATCCCTCGAAAAACACTTATCCTAAGTAAATTGGTGAAATGATGAAATAATAAGCTTTGCTTTTATTTATTCACTCTACTTGATAATCTAGTGTATTTTTTTGTGTATTCCATCTCCCATTGTCATATTAACTTTCAACTTATGCTATTAATTCCCTAAAAATATCTTATCCTATCTATATAATTCTCTTTATCTAAAATACCCCCTAAAACCCACTATTATAAAGTTTTTAGACCAAAGTTATTATCCACATGCTAAATTAAAAACCCAAATAATACTCCCTTTGGTCTAAAACTAACCTTAATTAAATACCTTGCCCCCTATGGTTATTAGACCCTTCAACAAGTCTAAAAACTATATAATAAAATAAATAATGAAAAAGAAGTCTTTTCCCACGCATATCCTATGTATTTGGAAACGCAAAAACATTGCCCCACCCATTTCATTTTTATCCTAAGTGTTAAAGACAAATTAAGACTTTTATAAAGGTTCAACCCCTGTCCCTTTGAAAAACACTTACTAACATTTTCCCTCACCTTTGTATTCTATCCCCGCTATGTAAAGCCCCAACCTTTAACATTTGTTAAACCGTAATTAGCCATATAACCTGCCTCATGCGCCTCAACCCTTATATATAAAACTCTTATATATAAATATCAACATTTAACTCCTTTTAAAACCCTCGCCCCAATGTATTCCCGACTTTGCATATATAAAACCTTTTACCCAATTCATATTTTATAAAGGTGTTTTAACCATGTTTTAACCGTCAATGCACATGTAAAGCCCAGCCCCACCTTTGCTTTGCCGCACCTTCCAAAAGAGATCACAACCCTTCACTCTCAATTGTCAGATCCAACGGCGTAAAAATGATATCGCGCTCACAAACTAATCGTCCGCCCAAAACCCAAACGAACGCGAAATGGGTTGTTTCACCATTTCCGTCTCTTATGATGTGGCAGGTTTTTATTGGATCGTGTTCGTTTCAATAGAAACCACTTACCACCAGAATTGAACGCGAAAACTGCTGTCGGTTTCGCATTTTAAAATAAAACCGCTCCCGCCATTGACGAGACCTGCATTTAATAAACATTTATGATGATTAATATCAAGGGTTAAAACCTTTGTTACACCATTTTTATGTTTTTTGAATAGTTATGCTTGCCCTGCAGAAAGCCTTTTAAAGCCTTGATTGCCGATTTTTCGTCCGAAGCCTCTGAATTTGACCAAAATCCACCGTTGAAGACTGGTTAAGGAGTTGTTCACTGCTTCAAAAAGCTATTCAATCCAACATTTCAACCAGGAACCTGTAAAACCCTTTTTACAGTCGAATACCTGCATTTAAAGGTATTTTCTGTGGAAATTCAAACCTGTAAATTGAGTTTAAAGAGTCTTTGAGAAAGCCTATTCTCTAAATTGTAAAATTGACCAAAGAAAAAGTGCCTAAAATCACAAAAAATAGGCCAAAATCTAGAAAAATTTTCCCAGGAAACCCTACTTTCCTCTGCGCCCCTTTTCAAGCGAATTTGCTCAAATTTCACAGTTTAAGGATCAAATTCAAAGATCTGAAAGGCTAAAACTTCTGAATATACTTTGAAACCCTATTTCTCAGTCAAACAAACTCAAAAAACCCTTGTTTTCTATTTTATTCCAGTTTTCATATCCTCGGAATTTCTTTAATAAACTTAATTGAGCAGAAAACTCAAAAGAAATTATCCTTAGCCAGATTTTCTAAATTACTTCTCTGTTAAAAATAAAAACTCCTGCAAACAGTCTAATTTTGCAATAGTTACCCAAAAATGCCTAAAGAACAGAGTTAAACCTTCACAGACATATCTCATTCCACAGGTCTTTCAAAAAAAGCCTTCAATCACCCCCTTGCAGACCTCTGTTTCATTAACAAATTGTTTGATTTTTGCAGATTGTTATCAGAAAAAGAAATTGGGCCAACAGTTTCAATACTAGTTGACAAAATTGTTTTCTCCAAATTGTCAGATTTTAATTCAGAAGCTTCATTCAACAAACAGTTTGTATACAAAGAAATAATAAAATCAAGTCAAAGAGAGATCATAATGATGAAATGCGCACAGTGAATGGTAAAAGTGAAATCAAAATTCACAATGACAGTGAAAGCAGAACAATCAAAGAGCATCAGAGTTAAAGTGTATCAGGTAAAAGTCAGAGTGAAAGTTAAACAAAGTTACAAGAGCAGTCAAGCTAAAACAGTAAAAGTAAAACATGAAGGTAGTAAATGGTAAATAAAGATGAAAATACTTTCAACAACAATGAAGTTTATCCAAAGTGAAAATAGAAATAGTTAAAAAGAACAGTAAGGTTAAAAGATGAAAACAAAGCAAGAAGGAACATTTTTGCAGAAATTTCATGTTTAAGTCATTGTTTTGCAAAACCTATTGTAACCAATCCAAAATGAATTTCGCAAAACTGAAGGAGGTTTATGTTACTAAGAGATACATCTACAAAAACCTATCTCACTTTGTGCACAGGTATTACAGAATGAGAGATACATGCGCATCTTTACAGCGTATTTTTTAGACTCTGTAAAACTCGATTTTATATATCATTTTGCAGAGCCTATTGTGAATAGCTGGAGCAAAATTTTTGGGAATTGAGAGAGGTTTATCTCACCAACATATTCATATACAATAACCTCTTTCACTTTTCACATATCTACTTCGGATTGAGAAATACAAAGGTATCATTGAACCCCAAGTTTGCAAAATTGCTGGAGCAGAATGCACAAAGAAAGGAAACAGTTAGTGACTTGGATGCCTCATCATCAACTAAGATTTGAGATCAAATTCGAATTTTCCTCTTTGTCATCACCTATCCATAAAAGATAGTTCCAAATAGATGCATTAGTTTTTAGTGTCCTTTACTTAAGTTCTATTTATGTAAAACAGTTGGAGATATTTGTAAACCAATCTTGATATTTTTTCAAGATATTCTAGTTTAGAATTTGTATAAATACTTCACTCTTTGAAGTATTTTTGTGTGGAATAAAATTGTTGGAATTACTATAGACTTTTTGCTGAACATTGGAGGCTATTGTGTGTTGATTTCGAAGTAGCTGGCTGGACAAAGCTAAACTGGCATCATAATTCAGGATCACTGTGATAAGCTAATGAGTGAAGTACTCTCTTCTTGTCATTGTTTTCTTTTCTGAGTTTCATGCAATTCATTATATGTTTGTTCTATCTGAATGTGCAACTAGGAATATTACTACAGGTTAGTCTAGTGCTCCATGCTTTTAACTAGTTACCATTTTAATGTTTTCTTCTGATTTCCGGTGTTGAGAATTATTAATTGCTCTCACTCCCGTTTGACCTCTGCCTTCTATTTCCATTTTCCTGATCAAAGGATCCTTAAGTGCCCTTTATCCCGATCATACCATCTCACAAAAAACCACTTTCCCAAATCTTTGAGGGTTATCTATCTTGCCCTTAATATATTTGTATATTTTTGGTCTTGATTTCTAGTGCTGCTAGCTTGATTTAGACTCCATAGCCCAATGGACAAGTAGATTTCTATCTATTTTACCTCTGAGTGATTTTTTCTCACAAAACCATTTAAAACAAAACCAATTGTTCTTTCATAACTACCCTAATATTCACAAATTTAAACAAAAATAAATCTTAAAGAGAGAGCCTTCTCTAAACTTTAGGAAGGCTAGATCCTAGAGTTCCGAGTAGGTTTGTGGTTACCTCAGACTATTTCTCTTGAACCTGGAGAAATTACTGAGTGATAACACAACCAACCTCCAAACCTTCATGTGAAAAGAGAATTTCTATATATTTTCCTGCTAATCCAATATGTTTTATTTGTGACATTACTTATGTTGATGATTCTCCAAAGTTTGATCAGTCTGATGATGATGATGTTCTCCAAAGAGAAGTTAATCTTGCAGAGCAATCAGCGATTGATTTGTCGGATGAAGTTCAATATCATCAGCTTGAATATAGTAATTAGCCAATACAGGTCACCTATGACATTGATGAGGAAAGCCTTGAAAGTTTAGAAGTAAGTGAAGGATCTCTAACTATTTGCTCTACTTCATTTCAGTCCATCATAAATAGCTTTCATGTGATTGGAAATCAACAGTGTTTCAGTTTTAATGTTGAGGTAAGGGAAGACAAAGAACTTCTTGAGCAAATTGTTAATGAAAAACATTCTCCTGAAATGGATGAGGAAATCATTTATGACATAGAATTTTCCTTAGCTCTAGATTTGTAGTCACCAAGTCCCATTAAAGCTCAAATTGTAGATGAAGGCTTGAATATTGACAATCACATGCGAATTGTTGCACTGCCTTCTCAAGAATATTTATTCCCAAAGACTACTCTTGCTCATCAACATGATGATCTTCATATAGAACTCAGCCCACTCTATTAGAACACAACAGGTTTGTTAGAGGATAACATTGCAATATATGATGAGTTTACTAGTTCAGATGAACATGAGGAAGAGGAGGAGTTTCTTTCCCAAAAGAGTCCCAAGCTCAACAAAGTGGAGGAAGAAGCAGTCCTGGATCAAGCTTATCTCCCAAATCCTCTAAGCCAGGTATTGTTCCAAGATCTCTTTGCTATTTTCTTAGAGAAAGTTGAAGAGGGATTAAAATATGTCAAGAGTAGTTTGATGCAAGGTTTAAAGAAAAGTTTAGGCACTACTATTCAAACACAAGTGAGGTGGGAGTGGCCTTTTGATTTTTTCAAAACCCTCAAAGAGCTTCACCAAGATACCTCATGGAATCATCTACTTGATTGGTTGTATTGGAAAAGAGAGTTCACAAGCTGAATGTATATCGTGTATAGGTTAGATTGGGATAGATAGGCATGCAAATAAGCTCATGTACTATGAGCATCTTTCTAGTTTTTATTTTTAGAATACTAATCTTGAAAACACAAAAAACAAAGAAAAGATGAAAAAGAGGGCAGATGAAAAAGAAAAGGTACAGCGCCATACCCAAAAAAAAGTTTTGTTGAAAGTGAGCAAGTCTAAATGCCACTACTTGTTTGGAAAGAAGAGTCTTGTTCAATCATCTAGCATAATCATGGTTGAACATGTTTTGATTTTCTGCTAATAAAAAAAGACTCGTCAAACCATTTAAACTTGGCTTGTCAGTAGGAATTGATTAGGAGAAAAAAATGTTGGTTCTCAATGCTCAAATCTGAACCAAAGAGAAAGATAGGGATGATTAACAAATGATGAAACACAACCCTCATACTTTCTAGTTCTGTTTTTACAAAAATAATGTCTGTGTGCAGCTTGTCCCAATGCCACATCCCATGGTAAATCAAATAGCTTAATCTTGGTTTAGTCATGTTTTCAATTTCATGTCAATAGCTTAGAGAATGAAGTCTGTCATACAGCTTAATCTTGACAGTCAAATAGTCTAGGTAGAGAATAAAAAGAGCTCACTAGCATAATCTGAACTCTTGGAAGCAATAAGGGTACAAGTAGTTAGTTTGTTTTTCTTGCAAAAGCAAAGGAATGTCAAGGGTTTGCCAGTCCAAGTGCACCCAAAGGAAGAAAAACATTAGGCAAGGTATGATGGGTAGGTAGAGATGAAGTTGAAGTAATCATGATTTTCAGATTCTTAAGATCATAGCTTCATGAGAAACATCAGCAAATGAAGAAAAAAAATATGCCCAATGGATGAGGCACTGGTCCCATTGTCTATAGAAGCCAAATGCAGTCCCATCGTCTATAGAAGCTCTTACAAAGTTTTATCTGGATTTAGACTTTCCTAAAATATTTCAAATCTTTCAAACATTCATGCTCTCATATGTTGAAATCCCAAAGCTTAACCCTCCATATTCATCCTCCAAATTCCCAAAAGGATCAAGACACATCATCTCAATGTTGTCTTTTATCCTTAGTTACTTCACTGATGAACACACTGATGAATCTATAATTGGGTTTTTGTCCATCTTTGTGCCTGGTCAGCCCCCCGTAGTCATTTATAACTTTGCTGAGTATATAGCTGATAGTATCCATGAATAGCTTGTAAAACTTCCTACTGAAGGTGTATTTAGATATACCTCCTTCCTCTTTCATATGTTCCTCTACTTCCAGTCAAACAAATTCCCAATAGCCCTTCAAAATATGGATGTAGAGGGAATTGCATGATCTATCACTTTCTAGACTTCCTTAATCAGAATGGAGTCAACTGAGTTCACTTATGTAGATTTCAAAGACTGTTTCATTCACCCATTGGTAAATATGCTTACAAACAATGTGCAACCTAGGATAAGTGATGAGATTAAGAAGGTTTTATAGCTATCAGAGCAGAGCAGGACAAGTGGAAGGTTTTATAGCTATCAGAGCAGAGCAGGACAAGTGACTAATATCTTTACCCAAACCACACTGAGGTTAGACTTTATGGGTCAAATTTCTTGCCCTACAAATTGCCAAAGTATTTGCCAATGAGAGTGTTTGCCTTAGAATATATAAGACAGATTCTAACTCAGGTTCTGTAAACTTTTTGGCTGCTAAAAAGAAAACTCAGTTCAAATTGCAAAATCAAATGGGTCCTTTCATATGCAACAACAGGGAAGCAAGTGCAGAGACAGCAAAATAGTTGCTAGAGTATAAGTTTGATGAAAGCTTCCTGTGGAACTATGATCCTTATGTTATAATTAGTAAGATGAGGGTAAAATGTAAATTAACCCCACATATTCATGACAAAAAGCCTGACATTGAAGAGTTTGCAAACCAAGTAGAATGGTTGGAAAATACATTGATGGAATCTGTCAAACAAGGTGATACTAGTCACATTTTGCAGACTCCAATTCAAGAACAGAACCATAAAGAGAAATAGAGAAGAAGGCTCATATACTGTTGAAACAACCACAGAAACCATATTTAAGCTCGGGTACAATAAGAATCCAAAGATTAATCTAGCAGACAAAGAAAAGGAAACAGTGGAAATTTTAGATGAAGAGAATCCGGAGAAAGACATTGAATACGACGGTGTTTGAAAATGAGCAGCAACCTGCTACTTCCAACACACAGATGGTTCAGAAACAACAAACTGCAAAAGTATCTTCATCACAATAGGTAGAAGATAAAGACATGGATATCAAAGAAAAGTACAAACAGATCAAAGCCAAAAATGAGGAAATCAAGAATGAGATTTATTCTCAATACTTGAAGCAAACTCCAGGAATTCAAAATAGGTTGCTTCATCCTTTGATTATACAAATAAAAAATTGCTAATGTCTGTACTTCAACCTACAGTACCAACACCTAAAACAACAACAAATTATAAGAAGGTTGACTTTGAGGTACTAGTCCAAGACATTCATCCCTTGGATCAGATTGAATTTCACAAGCAAAGCTCAGAAATGTTATATTCTACCATGAGCACAAAAGCAATGAGTGTCCAAAAGCTCCAGAATGCTTTAACAAACATGAAAGATCAGCTTAAGGTTGAAAAAGCTTCTTCATATGCTAAAGACACCAGAATCAAGTCTTTAAAAGAATTGGTGATTGAAGTGGGGTATGACCCTTCTAATGTAAAAGCTGCAGAAAAGCTAATGAAAAAGAAAAATGATGATATTGCAGCACTCAGAAAGCAACTGAAATTACCCCCTACAGAGCATCCATAGGCTAAGGAGATTGTACAGGAAGCAAACCAAAAAGATGAGATGGTGAGTCTCATATTACAAATGACAACACAAATCAAGGAGATGGAAATTGAGATGGACAAGCTAGTCCAAGAAAAAGAAACTGCAAAGACACAAAATGTCCTTCCCACTGTTATTCCTATGGTGACAACAGTAGTGCCTTCAACTCTAGCAGAAGCGTTAGCTCCTAAGGTCCCATTGGCCACTGCAGTACCAGTCACTTCTTCCACTAATTTTGCCCCTGAATCTTCCACTTCAGCAGTTCAACAATCAGATGAGGCTAGCAAACTCATTAAAGCCATGGAAGATATGTCAATACAGAATAATGAGATAAACAGATTGAAAGAGCAAATCAAGAACCTTGAAGATGCCAAGAAATTAGCACAGATAAATGCTAAAACAGAGGAAAAAAAGGCCAAAAGGTTAAGTGAACAACTCAAAAAGGTAGAAACAGACTTAACCTTAAAAGAGCCCATGGCATACATTAAAAATCAACTATGGTCCAAGATCATTGAGTCAGTCAATGATACTTGGCCATCCATTCAAGTGATATATGAATAGAAAGACTTGCTAAAGGAAGCTAAAGAAGAAATATTGAAGACCAAAGAAGAGTTAGGTGCCAAGCCTAAAGAAACCTTAGAAATAATCAAGTTTCTCAATACTAAAAACAAGCAAGAATTGGATGAAATAGGAATAACTGACATGACAGAAACAATTCTTGAGGTAAGAAAAGTACTTTCAAAGAAAAACTTGATGAAACAGTTGGAAGAAAAATGTCAAAATATGGACATAGGCATCACTAGATTCATGGTTAAGTTTGATACTTTAAGACAAAAAGGGCTTCCAAATATTATTGTTATCAATGATACACTGATGAAACAAGAAGATTACAATAAAAAGATAAGGGATTTTACCAAAGAATAGATGAAAAAGTCAGATTGGAAAGGAATTCCAACAGGTAAAGTGTTGCATAAAAGCATTGAAAACTTGTTTTATTTACAACATGAGATAAAACACATTTTTGTGGTCAAGCCAACTTTTGTAAGGTGCACTGAAGCAGATGAGAATTTCAGGAAACTCACAAAGATTAAATTATCAGAGGCGAGTTTTGGAAGAAGCTCACATATTTGCTATAAAAGACAGTTTGGAGTGAGAAATGATAAAAAATCAATGTTGTTTTTCACACAGTAAAAACAGATTTTCTGGCAGTAAAGCAGACAAAATCAGCAGGTTAAAGTGTATCAGAATAAAGAGTATTAGTTGCTAAAGAGTATCAAGTGAAAGATAAAGTTTTAAAACAGATTGAAGATCAATTTCCAGTGTGAGCGACGCCTCTACTAGCTAGTTGCACCCAAATCCAAACAACATTACTATTTAATTTGAATAAATAGGACAGCTTGTAATTTGCTAAGCAACTGTCACTATCTTTTTGTAATAAGATATTTTATTTTCCAAAAAACATTCCTAGGATTGTTCTAGGATATTTTGTATTATTTTGTGTATAAATAATTCATCATCTGAAGTATTACTGTGGATTGATTGTTGAAGATTTCTATAGCTGGAACATTCTAAACCTAAGGGTTTTTGTAATCAAGCTCAAGTCAGAAAACTGGATTTCAAGGAATAAAGCATCATATTACTGGATGCATGTGTTGGGCCACTGAAGTGAAGTATTTTCTACTGTTATCTGTCAATTTTCTTATTTTTTCCATCCATTCATAAATGTGTACTAAATTTTAACGTGAAATCAGGAATTGTTATATCAAAATTTGTTAAAAGAACTCTGTTATTGACTGGTTTTCATTTAAATGTTTTCTGCTGATATCCAGACTAGTGAACCCTTAATTGCTCCCTAATTTCGATTGACCCCTACCTTTTCACTCCTTATCCGGATCAAAGAATTCTTAATTGCTCTTTATCCCGATTAAAGCCACTTCACCAATCAGCCTTTATCTTGCCCTGTGACAATTTGACTTTAGACCTTGATCCTAATATTTCTGCTTGACACATTGACTACTTCTGCCCGATGGATTACAGATTCACAACTATCCATCTCATTAAGTGATTTTCCCACCAAAACAAATCAAAACCCCAAAACCAATTTTCCCTATATAACTAACCCTAAAATCAAACATAAAAACAAAGTTAAATATTATAGAGAGAGCCCTCGCTGAGCCTTAGGAAGGCTAGATCCTAAAGCTTAAAAGTAGGTCTGTGGTTACCTCTAATATTCTTTAAACTATAAATCAAAAATCTCACGACTTTGGAAATTATTAGAGTGATATCATACTGGCGACCATACTAGGGAACTAACCAATCCTCAGTTTTAAAATAGGTCTTAAAGGAAATATTTTTATTATCTTTTCACCTTAAGACTGTTTTAATAAGTTGTGAGTATATTTTCATAAAAAATTATAATTTTGGTTTCCAAAAGAGTCTACTATACCAGGTCAAATCCAGATCCACAACCTGCTATCATAGTATATAATCCTGACAAAATTGGAAAAAAGAATAAAAAATTAGAGGATTTAGGTAATAAAGTTTCCTTAGAGCAAATTCCCTTCCAAAAAAGTTATCACGTATACAAGACAGAATTTGATTTAAGCTTTGAACATTCTTTATTCAGAAACAAATCAAAAAGTGAATTAAATAATATTGTTATAGATCCTGATTTTATTTCATTTCTTGAAACTAAGCAGGAAACTGTTTTAGTAGATTTTGAATCAAATATTTTTGAGGTTTATGATAAACTTGATGCAATAAATGCTACTATACTTAAGGAAATAGATGAAGCTATTTTTCAACATTCAGTTGAATTAAGTGTTTTATCAGCTTATACCCCTAAGCCCTCTACCACTCATTTAGATACCAGCCTTATAGAATCTGAAGATTCATCTCTATTTACCACCACTTCATCCATTATTTCCACCACACTTCATTCCACAGATGCATTTGTTCCTAACCAACCATTTCAACGTAGAGTATTATTTCCATCCTACACCACCTCTACTCCATCCACTAGTTTTTCTTCTACATTTTTCAATACATCATTCTCATTCCCAAGTACCTCTTCATATTTCCCGACTTCATCTTCTAGCATCTCAACCACATTTTCCAATACATCTTCTTATATCTCAATCTCATCTGCAAGTTCTTTAACTACATCAACAAATATTTCTAGTTCTTCCCCAAGTACTTCCAACTTACCTCCTAGCCAAGCTAGAATTCAAGCCATGGCTGCTAGATATGCCCCCTTGGTCCTTCTAGCACAATTACATGACATGCCCCAGGAATATCAAAGCAAAATACCTCAATTTGATGCAACCACTCATTACATTGCCTAACAGGATGTTAATAAGATGACAGACTATTTTGAACTTCATGAAATAGATGAGTCTGATATCCAAATGAAACTTTTTGCTCAAACATTAACTAGTGAGGTGAAAAAATGGTTTATTGGTTTTAATGCTGGTAGTATTGTTGATTTAGCAGTTTTTCATAGATTATTTCTAAATAGATTGGAAAAGAAGAAAATCCCCTTCAATCTTATCTGAATTTGAAAACATTAAAAGAGCACCTAATGAGACAGTCCAAGATTATTGTACTAGATAAAACAACATTTATAATCCAATTCCTACTAATCTTAAGCCTCCTCCAGAATCTGTTCTTCTCAAATTCCTTGATGGATTTGATACAGACATAGCCTATCAATTAAGAGAAAGAAATCCAAAAACTTTAGAGAAGATGCAAAGTAATGCTATTAGTGTAGAAGCAAATTTGTTAGCAAAGAAAGCTAGATTAAGGAATGAAAGAAGAGTAGCAATAAAAGAAGAAGCTTCTAGTTCAGATTTAAAAATAGATCAATTAGCAAAAACACTAGAGAGAATCATGGATAGGTTAGATAATATGGAAATGAAACCACAATGGGATAACCAACAACAAATTAGAAACCCAAATTTCAAGAAAAACACCAATACTGGAAAATCTAGAGAATCAACACCTGACCAAACAATAAGACAACCTTTCCAAGAGAACTATGCTGAAAGTTCTCATCAAAATGAAGATGATGAAGACACCATAAATCTAATGGGTATTAATGAAGATAACACCATCTTTCTTACAGAAGAAGATCAGGAGTTATATGAGTTACAACAACTGCAATTAGATTCTGGTGAATCATTTGATTACAAGCAAGGTTATGAATTTGCTATCAATGAAGTACATAAGCAATATAACTTGAGGAGCAAGAAAAACATAGAGCCTTCTACTAAGAAATTTGTCCAAACACAAACAAAGAAAATAGTGGAATCTCCCACCACTAAAGTTCTGCAAATTCTCCCTAGGGAAAACAAGCAAAACTCTAGTTCAACCCAAAAATATACAAATCCTAAAATTTCACCCAGTCCCAAAATTGTTGACATCACAGATGATGTTGTCCAAACATCAACAAATTCACAAAAATTTGCTGCTGTGAAGACAACTAATTTTGCTAAAACAACAATTTTAGACTCCAAGACACCTACTGCCGAACCAAAATCAGCTGATCCAAAAGCTGCCACTGCTAAAACAACTTCTAAAAATACCAAATCTGCAAAAACATCTATTGTTTCTCAAACTATTCCTGAAAAGAAAACCAAAAATAGTAAGACAATAGAAACACAAACAGAGAATGAGAAAACAGTTGTAGAAAAGGAAGATAAACTTACTCAAACTACACTTACAAAAGAAGAGATAATTCAACTAGGTAAACCACAAGCTCCATTTAATATCCAAGCTGAAATTGCGAAATTAAAAATACCAATTCCTTTGACAGAATTGGTAAAACATGATTTATACAAAACACCTATCACTGAAACTTTAAACATGAATGATGGAGAGGATTCAGTAAACTTGAGTGATGATCAACCTGAATTAATTTTTGGTCTTGATGTTAATGGAAAACACCAAGATGTAGCAGTTCCATTGTTTTACATTAGCTTAACTATTCATGATCAAATATTACATAACGCAATGCTAGATTCAGGGGCTTCACACAATTTGATGTCTAAAGCAATAATGGAAACCCTGAATTTAGATATCACTAGGCCTTACAAAGATCTCTTTTCATTTGATTCTAACAAAGTGAAATGTTTAGGTTTGATTAAAGATTTATGTGTCACATTAGTTCAATATCTTGGTAAAAGCATAGTCATGGACATTGTAGTAGTTGATATCCCTCCCAAGTATGGAATGCTCTTATCTTGCTCATGGGGAGCTAAATTACAGGGATCTCTACAACTTGATATGTCATATGCAACAATATCAATTTTTTGCCAACCAAAGAAACTTTATAGAGAAACATTGATGAAGTATACGGTGAGTAGTGTAGAAAGGCCAAGAAATTATCCTATTTACACTACACCTACTGACATGGATTCATTCATTTTGTGTAACTCTGAAACTGGAATTGAAAACAAAACTGAACTAAAAAAGAAAAACAAAGCACCAAACAGTGAAAACATTTTTCATGAATCATTATGGCACCTAGATTTTGATGAATCAGTCAATAAATTAGGAGCAGGAGCAGGAGTTTGGATACATAATATGGAAAACAAACATGCAGAAGGTCATGCTTTCAAACTAAATTTTAAATGTACCAACAACATGGCTGAATATGAAGCTCTTATTTTAAGACTGCAAATTGTTAGGAATTTAGGAAGTAAAAGAGTGTCAATTATGGGAGACTCAAAGTTAATTGTGAAACAGATAACTAGAGAATATTATGTTCCAAGATTAAGCTGATATAGAGACATTGTTTTAGATTTAATTAAGGAACTATTAGAATGTGATTTTTCTGCAATACCAAGAAAACAAAACATAGAGGCTCACTGCTTAGCAACTTTTGCTAGTACCTGTAATTTGCCATTTCAACCAAATCATAGATACACTGCAGAAGTCAAACACAGACCTATAATTCCAAATAATCTTAAATATTGGCAAATTTTTTCACAAGATGAACAAATTTATCATTTCATGAACAATGAAGGAGAATTTCAGGGTTGTAATATAGACACAGACTGTACAATAGATCAGAACTTAGATAGTGAGATTGAATTGAATAATATAAATGTAAATAATGTAGATTTTGCTAAACCTACTAAATTTAGTCAATTAGACATAGATAGTTTAGAAAAAGTAGAAATTGAAGAGTTAGTAGACGATGAATCTAATATTTTGAACCTCAAAGATAACCTTTTACCTAAGGGATTAGCCCCTTTAGAAGATCTATTTGACTCTAATGATGTTGCAAGAAAACCTAAGATGGAGCCACTAAGATCTGATATTGAGGAATGTAATATAGGTACAGAGTTAAAACCTAAGATGATTAAACATTCAAAAGCGTTACCTCAGCAAGAAAAAGAAAAATACATAGCTCTTTTTAAGGAATTTCAGGATGTATTTGCTTGGAGTTATGAGGACTTAAAATCATATGACACTAGCATAATACAACATAAAATACCTATAAAGGAAGACGAAAACCCTTTTAAACAGAAGTTAAGAAGGATCAATCCTGTTTTGATGCCTTTAATTGAGAAAGAGGTAAAAAGAATGTATGATGCCCAAATAATTGCACCAATCAAATATTCTGATTGGATTTCTAATCTAGTTCCCACTAGGAAAAAGACAGGAGAAATTAGATTATGTGTTGATTTCAGAAATTTAAATAAAGTGTCATTAAAAGACAACTACCCTTTACCAAAAATGGATCACATTTTACAGAGGGTGGTTGGTTCTTCCAAAATTTCATTATTAGATGGATTCTCTGGATATAACCAGATTCTAGTCCAACCAGAAGACAAAGCCAAAACTGATTTTACTACTCCATGGGGCACTTTTATGTATGTAAAAATGTCTTTTGGGTTAATGAATGCAGGAGCCACTTTTCAAAGAGCTATGGATATAGCCTTTGCAAAGGAAATTCATGAATTCCTAGTCATTTATTTAGATGACATTACTGTATTTTCGAAGACTGATAATGAACATTTGGATCATCTCAGACAAGTCTTTCTTAAATGCAAGAAATTTGGCATCTCTCTAAATCCTAAAAAGACTTTATTTGGATTGGAAGAAGGTAAATTACTAGGACATATTATATCTAAAAAGAGAATTAGGATAGACCCAACAAGAATAGAGGCCATTCTAAACATTAGTCCTCCTAGGAACATTAAAGAATTACAAGCTTTTCTAAGTAAAATTAACTTTCTTAGAAGATTCATCTCAAATATAGCTAAAATAATCAGAGAACTTAACAATATGTTGAAAAAATACTGAGTACTTAAATGGACTGTTGAGGCCCAGCAATCTTTTGAATCAATTAAACAAGCCTTAACAAAAACACCAGTCCTTATAAGTCCTGACTTTAAGAAGGGTTGCATTATTTTCTCCTTTGCTTCAGAACACACTATTGTTGCACTTTTACTGCAGAAAAATGACCAGGGCTATGAGCAGCCCATTGCTTTCTTTAGCAAGTCACTCACAGATGCCACTTTAAAGTATAACATAATGGAAAAACAAGCCCTAGCGTTAGTAAAGGCCATTAAAGACTTTGGAGTGTACATTCTTTATTCACATATCATTGTCTATGTTCCAAATGCAGTTGTAAAGGACATTCTAACACCAATGGGCATGATGGTAAAAGAGGCAAGTGGATTGCCACAATTTTGGAATATGACATAGAAATCAAACCCACCAAACTCATAAAAAGTCAAGGTTTAGCCAAACTCATGGTTGAATCAAATTGTCATGCTTTAGATATTAATTTTATTGCCCAAATAGATGATCTGGAAGAGATGGCGACTCCAAAGATTAGTGAAGCCTTCTTAGACTCACCATGGTATGCAGATATTGTATTTGTATTACTAAATTT
>JAXQQM020074447.1:0-12150 GCA_034641835.2 Pinus albicaulis
ATGGTTAGATTTGCGGGAGAGGAGAGATTGACCATTTAACCAGCACCCCCAATTCTTGTGATTTCATTTTAAAGTTAGATACTTGAACTTTACATCCTAAAGGGGAGTGGACACGAAAGGATAATTATTTTGTGAATGTAATTAAACATTTAATTGAGGAAATGAATAAATTATGGTGGTGCAAATTGACCAGTGAGATGATGGAATCTTGCTAAATCTATGAGGATGGATGAGGCAATATTTCCCTCCAATATTTCAAAATCCTTGGAAGATAGTGTTGGATTTTTGGAAAATCCAGTTCCCCCAATGATGAGGAAAGTAGTTGGGAAGAGGTAAAAAGCTGGAAAGTTGAGGTTAAGCATAAAAAAGCTTTAAAGAATCCCTAATTGGGAAGCCTAGGCAAACAGGAAGAAAAGCATCCTGAGATTCTGGACGCAGAATTAGAAACATGATTTGGGGAACAATAGCTTAAATAAGCTGCTCTTATACAGATTAGAGGTTAATCTGCTGCAGGAGGTGATCTTAGCTCGGGGGTGAGTTCTGGGAGACAGAAGGACTCTAAGGTTGGGAGGTTGGTCTACTGCACTAGTGGTATGTCTCTGAGAAAAAAAAATTGTCTTCTTGTTTATTATGGTATGAATTGGCTACATATAAAACACAAAATTTGTCTCTAAAATATTATATTCATTAGTCTACATTTAACAGAATGTAATCACCAGGCCGTAACCTGGTCATCCTGTATAGTTGTAGAGGAAAATCCTGTAAAGTGGAATTCCACAGAATGTTTAAACCCAGGGTTGGGTTAAATCTGAGGAAACCTTGTTCTTTCAGGAAACATTGTGAATTTGTTTTTAATCTGCTTCTGTTTCCTAGCATAATTTTTATAACAGCTACTATAGAGAGAAATGAAATTCACTATAGTATACCAAAACCATAGCAGGATATGAATTAAAACTTATATTGTTTAGGAAAGAACAGAGGGAGAGATTCAATAAACTGATCTCAGGTTCAGCCAAGAAATTCTGTTATAATTCCAGAAAATTAAATGGTTTAAATCAACCAGGTTGTGCATGAGTCACTTGGTCTAGGGGAGGAAAGGAGTACCTATTTATAAACAAAATGTACTAGAAACTATGGTCTCCTGAAAACTGGTCTAATATCATATCACTGAAATTGATTTCATATAAGGTATAAATTATGAGTAAGCAGTTGATAACTACAGTAGCACAGAGTTAAATTATTGCAACAGTATGTACAATACATTTATATAAACACTATTTCCATTAATCAAGAGGAAAAAGGGAATGGGTTCTAATCCCATAACCAGCATTCAAAAACATTTATTACCATGTACACAGGTAGACAAGAGCTGGGTAACTAGATATAATAAAACGAGAAGAAACTGAAGAATGAAAGTTATGCAGACAAGTCTGGAAAACAGGAGAATATAATTTCTAGACTTCCATAAATATTAACCTATGTTTAGGAGAAAAAAAATGGACTCATAAATTCCAGCATGCCATTCATCTGCCTAGACAAGTTCAATATAACCATGAACAGAGAAACTGTCATTATGACACAATAAGATTAATATATAACAGAAGAAGAGATAGAAACTATATAAAATCTTCCTGAAAATTCTGATGGACTGGAACCATAATAGTGTTACCAACATCCTTTTTCTATGCTGACGAGCACACTAAACAAAGTCAAAATTCATGGTGTATACATATAGAAAAAAATTACACACGATTTATACAGTCCCGGTAAAATTATACTGTGGCATAGTATATCGAAATTCAATCTAACAGCATAGGGAATATATATATATATATATATGTCCCATAATGTCAAAATACATAAGGAGCCTATCAGGCTGGGGTGTAAAACTTGCAACCCCTATTTCAACAGAACCAATCTAAACAAGCGCCCTTCTGCGCAACAGCATAGGAGGTCGATATTATATTTCGACGCCCATGAAAACGATGCAATAGGAGAGGAGCAATAAATCCCATAAGAATACGAACCTGGATGGCCAAGAGGTCCACGTTAGCAACCCTAACGATTGAAAATATTACGTGCTGCATTTACAAGCATGCCATAACCATTCGTTTACCTGTAACGACAAATGCAAATAAAACAAAAGGGAATTAGTCAACTTGTAATAGCGTAGGGAAACAAGTGAATGACGAAAATAATCATGAGGTTAAAATAATACCTGTGGAACGTAAGGTCCAGATACGTAGAGCCCTGAAATCAAATGTGTATACAGAGAGGGATTAGTACGCAACATCTTCGAAGTGAATAGGGAGGAAGTTACAAATTAAAGCAGAGACGAGACGCACCAGAACCTACCTCATAAAAATCCACGAAATGGTAGACGTCTGCTTGAAAGGATGCGAAGCCCACTACACCAGAGGCATAAAACGAATTAGTATCATCCTATGAACCCGCAAGAGTAGGGTTGACGATAACCCTGAAAGTGGAACTCAATCACAATTGGCACTGAGAGTATGACTCGCATAGCCTGAAACAAGAGGCATTTCCCTTACTAAAGATTGAATGCATACTCAGAACCAGCGTATGACCAAATTTGAACAACGTCCTGAAATCATTTAAGCATACAATAAGGTTAAATTGAACGCTGAGGTAATTACTTGAGATCTTGTGGATAAAACTAAAGCGCCATGGTTTTCTCTGCAATAGAGAATCACAAACCCTCGGCCGAATGTATAATTTTGCAGACGCAGAGCTGCACAACGAATTGAAGAATGTAGAAACCCGACTCAACTCTACCCTAAAGACTTATATAATTCTTCGATAATCGCCTTAACCCTAACCAGAAACGATCACCATCGTCCACTTGGCAGAATCGTGGAAGCCAAGCCATGGATCGAGAGTAGCAGTGGTGATTTAAGACCATCGTATCGCATTTATGGAGTATTAATCTGAATTTAAGTCGATATTTCATGTACCTATATTGGCATGGTTGCTGTACATCCCGTGAGTCGAGCTAGCACATCGACGTGGATTCACCAGACAAGCGAGCGAAGGGGTATGGCGAACTACACAAACTATCCAACATTCAGTTATTCATTATGATGCCTGACGTGGATGCAAGTGATCACGCGGCGATGCACAAAGCAACTAAAATCCATTTTGACCATACGCTTTACGTGTATATTGATTTCAATTCAAAGTACAATATCTGAAGTCGATTTGGAAATATTATGTAACATGATGTGTGTCATGTCAACCAGCGTATATGGGTGTTAATGCCACGCATGGAAAACAATCAATTCCCAATACTACGTCGAATCATATAAACACAAAAACAAAATCATTTCCCTCAAGTCTATACCAAGACACATGGCGGAGGAATCGTAACTATGGTGTGGAAAGGTCGAACCTGCATTTGATCAAAGGATCATTTGAATCATGTTTTATTATACGTGCCATAGGGTTGACTATTATACTCAATAATTTGACAAATGAAATAGGTGACCCTTAAGACAAAGGTGAATTCGAAAGGGTGTGCGAGACTGTGTAAAGGTCCAAGACATGAAAAATATGTTCACCCTTGAAATGAAAATAACATAAGGTAAGAAGTAGGAGTAGAGGATTTTATTGCGACAGCATATGATGATGAAAAGCATCATGATAAAAAGGTGAAATGTCATAATAAACCTATACTTAACAGTCTGAGTTCATGAAGAAATTTTTTTTTTGGGTGTGAAAGTTAGAGGTGTGACAAATGGTATCAGAGCCCAAGTTATAAAACTGGGCTGGTGACTTTCTGCTCACGATTGCTGTGTACTCACTGTGTAATTTTATTGCTGTAGCAAAAGTTTTGTTTTGTTGGTTTTTCTGTTCACTGACCTGTGCTATGTAGTGTACAGTGGGGGTGATAGAATGGAAGAAGGTGGTAAAATTTATGTGGATCTGCATGGTGAACCAGATCCCAATGCGGCCATGATGGCTATGTTGCGAAATTTGCAACAAGAATTGGCTGAGATAAAAAGCCAAAATGACAGATTGTCATTAGCCAGTGAGGAGCAGGAAAAGCTCATCAGGGAATTAACCTCACGGAACAGCCAAGAAGGCGAAGGTTCCGGGAAGAGGAAGACTGATGAATCTGATGAGGAAGATGCTATTCGACATCAGAATAAGCAGAAAAAGGAATTACAAGGGGAATTCTGAAAAATCAAACCTCCCTCCTATGATGGGGAAAAGGAGGAGGATGCTGAAGCCTGGTTGCTGAATATGATTAAGTATTTCCAGGTTTATGAATATGAAAGAAATCTGAAGGCCAGATTAGCTGTCTACCAGCTACAAGGTAAGGCTACCTTGTGGTGGGAGGAGACAAAGATGGTGCATGCCATAGATGAAAAGACAGTTACTTGGGAAGATTTCCAGGCTAAATTCAAGAATTGCTACTTGAATGAACGGTACTATGATGACAAGGCAAAAGAATTTCATGAGCTTAGATTGGGACAACTCACTATCGATGAGTTTGTTACTAAATTTACCAATCTATTAAGATATGTACCTTACATAAGGGAAGAAAAGGCAAAGGTACAGAGGTTTCTGAATTTTTTGCCTATGGTATACAAAGAGAAAATTGAGTTTGACAACCCAAAAAAAATGGACGAAGCTGTTAGAAAAGCTAGATTGTGTTACCAACAGTTCAAAGGAAAAACTGATCAAGGAAAAAGTTGGGTAAGTAAGAATGAATTCAAAGGGAGAAAACAGAAACCAGCCTATTTGAAGAATTTTGGCAGAGATCATCAGCGGAAAAGATTTGGAAAACCCAAAGAAAGTCAAACTGCATAGTCTCAAGTGGCATCGAAACCAATAGAGGGAGATAGTAAAAAGGAGGGAACAGTCAGAATGAAGGAGCCCTTGAAATGTTGGGGCTGTGGAGAACCCCATCTTTTGAGGGACTGCCCCCATAGAAATGTTCATATGCTCATGAGGGATTGGGAAGCGACAACAGTAAATGATATAGCCAGAAACATACCAACTATCAGTGCAGCCCTGGAAAATCGGCAAGCAGAGCATCAAGCAACCATGGTGGAAATGGAGGGTAAGATTTCTGACCTACCTGTTTCTGTTCTGATTGATCCAGGTGCTTCTTTGAGTTACATTAGTCCCAAGATTGTAGAAAAATGTAACTTAAAAACTGAAAAATTTCAACAGTCATGGTTGGTACAGCTGGCCACTGGAACAAAAAGAAAGGTAACACATAAACTGCCCAGAACAGAAATCAAATTAAATGAGTTCCGAACATAAGTGAATTTGAACATTTTACCCTTAGGGTCATATGATCTATTGATAGGAATGGACTTGCTGGAAAAGAAGAAAGCTTTGATGAATTGCTGGGATAAGACTTTGCACTGTGTAGATGGAGAAGGGAAACCTTTCATTCTAAAAGGGAAACAAAAACCTATTTCTGTTAGACAAATTTCAGCATTACAATTAAAAAGAATAGCTAGAAAAGGATATCAGGTTTATGCAGTGCATGTGGAAGAAACATAACAGAAAACTGAAGAAGAATTACTGGATACTGTACTAGTAATAAGAGAATTCAAGGAAGTTTTTCCAAAGGAAATCCCTCATCTTCCCCCCAAAAGAGAGATTGATTTCTCAATCGATCTGGTGCTAGGAGCAACACCTGTGTCACGAGCACCTTATCGAATGAGTCCTCCTGAACTTATGGAATTAAAAATGAAATTGCAAGAACTGCTAGATAAAGGGTATATCAGACCAAGTGTGTCTCCTTGGGGAGCACCAGTGCTGTTCGTGAAAAAGAAAGATGGAACTTTCAGGATGTGCATTGATTATAGGCAACTGAATAAGTTGACCATTAAAAATAGATATCCTTTGCCTAGAATTGATGATCTTTTTGATCAAGTGAGAGGAGCTTCAATATTCTCAAAAATTGACTTAAGAACTGGTTACCACCAGCTCAGAATTAAAGAGGAAGACATCAGCAAAACAGCCTTTCGAACCAGGTATGGCCACTACGAATTTGTAGTTCTACCTTTTGGTTTGACAAACGCCCCTGCCACATTCATGTGCCTAATGAACAGTGTGTTAAACAAGTATTTGGATAAATTTGTCCTTGTGTTCATAGATGATATTTTAGTTTACTCAAACAGTGAGGAGGAACACAAAGAACACCCGAGGATAGTATTGCAAACTCTAAAGGAAAATCAGCTATACGCTAAATTTAGCAAATGTGAGTTCTATAAGGACAAGATCCAATACTTGGGTCATATTATTTTTGAACAAGGCCTTGCTATTGACCCGGAGAAGATAAAGGCTATAAAAGAATGGCCAGTACCCGCTGATGTTTCAGCAGTTAGATCATTCATGGGGATTGCCGGCTATTATCGCAGATTTGTGGAGAGATTTTCTGCCATAGCACATCCCATCACTTCCTTACAAAGGAAAGGTGTCAAGTTTGAATGGACTGAAAAATGCCAAAACAGTTTCGACAAATTAAAACTGAAACTTACTACAGCCCCTATACTGAAGATTGCAGATCCTGATAAGGAATTTGTGGTATGTACGGATGCATGTAGAGAAGGATTGGGAGGAGTTCTTTTGCAGGAAAACTCAGTGATTGCCTATGAATCCAGAAAACTAAAGATACATGAACAGAATTATAGTGCTTATGATTTAGAGTTAGCCGCTGTTATTCATGCTTTGAAAATGTGGCGGCACTATCTTCTTGGGAAAAAATTTACATTGATGACTGATCATATTAGTCTCAAATATTTCTTTTCTCAAACTGAATTGAATGCCAGACAAGCCAGATGGCTGTCCTTTTTAAGTGAGTTTGACATGGACATAAAACATATTAGAGGGAAGGAGAATAAGGTTGCTGATGCATTCAGCAGAAATGCTTGTCATCATATCAATAATATTGGAAGTAGTGCTCAGATTGATGTAGAATAATTGGTGCATAAAGCAGCCAACCGAGACCCAAATTATGAAACACTTTTGGTGAAATTACAGAAACAGGAGAAAACTGATTTCACCCAAAACCAAAAAGGGCTGATTTGTTATAAGAACAGATTGTATATCCCCAATGTAGAGACTCTAAAAAGAGAAATTCTGGATGAGTACCACAAACAACCCTATGCAGGCCATCCAGGGTATCAGAAAATGTTAACAGCCCTGAAAAAGAAGTTGTTCTAGCCAGGAATGAAGAGAGATGTAGCAGAATATTTAAGCAGATGCATGGAATGTCAGTTAGTTAAGGTGGAACATCAGCATCCTGCCGGCCTTCTGAATCCTTTGCCCATTGCAGAATGGAAGTGGGACACCGTTTCCATGGACTTTATTACAGGATTACCCAAAACCAAATACCAGCATGACTCGATAATGGTGGTAGTAGACACTTTAACCAAAGCTGCTCACTTTATACCAGTGAAATCCACCTTTGGAACAACTCAAGTGGCGAATGTGTTCCTAAAGGAGATAGTAAGACTCCATGGAGTTCCTAAGGTGATTGTGTCTGATAGGGATGCTAAGTTTACAACAGCCTTTTGGAGGGGATTATTTGCAGGAATGGGTACTAAATTGAATTTTAGCACTGCCTACCACCCTCAGACTGATGGTCAAACGGAAAGAACTAATCAAATTTTGGAGGACATGCTGAGAATGTATGTGATGGATAGACCCTCAAAGTGGGAAGATTTCTTACATTTAGCTGAATTTTCCTATAATAACAGCTATCAATCCTCCATCAAAATGAGTCCGTTTGAGGCACTGTATGGAAGGGAGTGTCGTACTCCTTTGAGCTGGAGTCAGCCAGAAGACAAACTAATGTTGGGACCAAATGCTTTACAAGAAATGGAAGGAATTGTCAAACAGATACAAAAGAACATCAAGACAACACAAGATCGCCAGAAGAGTTATGCAGATCAGAAAAGAGTGCATAGAGAATTTAAAGTTGGGGAGCATGTATATTTGCGTATTAAACCCAAAAAGAGCACCCTCTATGCTGGGAGTTGTGCAAAATTGGCACCCAGATACTGTGGTCCCTTTGAAATACTAGAAAGGGTGGGACCAGTGGCTTACAAGCTGGCCTTACCCCCCCATGTTAGAGTTCATGATGTCTTTCATGTTTCATTGTTAAAAAGATATGTGCATGATGCTTCTCACATAGTTGATTGGAATGTTGTACAGGTGGAACCAGAAGGGGAGTTTCTGCCAGAACCGCTTCAAATATTGGAGCGGGAAGAAATTGAATTGAGAAGTAGAACGGTAGCCAGAGTAAAGGTGCAGTGGAAGCACTTTACTGCTGAAGAAGCTACCTGGGAACGAGAGACTGAAATGATGGAAAAATATCCATTTTTATTTGCAAAATAAACTCTAGTAGTTGAATAATAACACCGAGGACGGTGTTTATTTTCAGAGGGGGAATATGTAACACCCCAATTCATGTGATTGCATTTTAAAGTTAGATACTTGAACTTTACATCCTAAGGGGAGTGGACCCCAAAGGATAATTATTTTGTGAATGTAATTAAACATTTAATTGAGGAAATGAATAAATTATGGTGGTGAAAATTGACCAAAAAAGAGATGATGAGATCACTTGCTAAATCTATGAGGATGGATGAGGCAATATTTCCCCACAATCTTTCAAAAAATCCTTGGAAGATAGTAAGTTTTAAATTTAGATTTTTGAGGAAAAATCTGAATTTCCCCAATGATGAGGGAAGTAGTTGGGAAGAGGTAAAAAGCTGGAAAAGCTGAGGAAAAGCATAAAACAGCTTTAAAGAATCCCTAAATGGGAAGCCTAGCCAAACAGGAGGGAAAGCATCCTGAGATTCTGGACGCAGAATTAGAAACATGCTTTGGGGAACAATAGCTTAAATAAGCTGCTCTTGTACAGATTAGAGGTTAATCTACTGCAGGAGGTGATCTTAGCTCGGGGGTGAGTTCTGGGAGACAGAAGGACTCTAAGGTTGGGAGGTTGGTCTACTGCACTAGTGGTATGTCTCTAGAAAAAAAAAATTGTCTTCTTGTTTATTATGGTATGAATTGGCTACATATAAAACACAAAATTTGTCTCTAAAATATTATATTCATTAGTCTACATTTAACAGAATGTAATCACCAGGCCATAACCTGGTCATCCTGTATAGTTGTAGAGGCAAATCCTATAAAGTGGAATTCCACAGAATGTTTAAACCCAAGGGTGGGTTAAATCTGAGGAAACCTTGTTCTTTCAAGAAACATTGTGAATTTGTTTTTAATCTGCTTCTGTTTCCTAGCATAATTTTTATAACAGCTACTATAGAGAGAAATGAAATTCACTATAGTATACCAGACTCATAGCAGGATATAAATTAAAACTTATAATGTTTAGGAAAGAACAGAGGGAGAGATTCAATAAACTGATCTCAGGTTCAGCCAAGAAATTCTGTTATCATTCCAGAAAACTAACTGGTTTAGATCAACCAGGTTGTGCATGAGTCACTTGGTCTAGGAGAGGAAAGGAGTACTTAATTATAAACACCATGTACTAGAAACTATGGCTCCTGAAAACTACTCTGATATTATATCACTGAAAATGATTTCATGTAAGGTATAAATTATGAGTAAGCAGTGGAAAACTACAGTAGCACATATTTAAATTATTGCAACAGTATGTACAATGCAATTATATAAATACTATTTCCATTACTCAAGAGGAAAAAGGGAATGGGTTTTAATCCCATAACTAGCCTTCAAAAACATTTATTACCATGCACACAGGTAGACAAGAGTTGGGTAACTAGATATAATAAAACGAGAAGAAACTGAAGAATAGAAAGTTATGCAGACAATTCTGGAAAACAGTTCTAGACTTCCATAAATACTATCTATGTTAGAAGTGAAAATAGACACATAATTTCCAGTATGCCATTCATCTGCCAGACGATTTCAATATAGCCATGAACAAAGAAACTGTCATTTGACACAATAAGATTAATATACATCAAAAGAAGAGATGGAAATTATATAAAATCTTCCTGAAAATTCTGATGATCTGGAACCATAATAGTGTTACCACAATCCTTTTTCTGTGCTGACGAGCACACTAAAAAAAGTCAAAATTCATGGTATATATATATATATATATATAAAGGATTTCACACGATTTATACAGTCCCGGTAAAATTATACTGTGGCATAGTATATTGAAATTCCATCTAACAGCATAGAAAATATATATATGTCCCAAAATGTCAAAATACATAAGGAGCCTATCAGGCTGGGGTATAAAACTTGCAACCCCTATCTCAACAGAACAAATCGAAACAAGCGCCCTTCTGCGCAACAGTATAGGAGGTCGATATTATATTTCGACGCCCATGAAAACAACGCAACAGGAGAAGAGCAATAAATCCCATAAGAATACCGACCTGGACGGCCAAGAGGTCCACATTAGCAACTCTAATGATTGAAAATATTACATACTGCGTTTACAAGTGTGCCATAACCATTCATTTACCTGTAAACGACAAAGGCAAACAAAACGAAAGGGAATTAGTTAATTTGCGCTATCGTAGGGAATCAAGTGGAAGATGAAAATAGTATTGAGATTAAAACAATACCTGTGGAGCGTAAGGTTCAGATACGTCGAGCCCTGCAATCAAATTTGTATACAGAGAGGGATTAATACACAATACCTTCGAAGAGAGTAGGGAGGAAGTTACAATTTAAGATAGAGACGAGACACACAAGAACATACCTCATAAAAACCCACTGAATATTAGACTTCTGCTTGACAGGGATGCGCATCATGCGACACAGGAGGCGTAAAATGAGCTGGTCTCGTCCTATGAAACCGCCATGGTAGGGTAAACGATAACCCTGAAAGAGGAATCAACCTCATTATGGTGTTGAGCGCATGACTCGCATACCTCATTGCATATCTTAAAACAAGAAGTAATTCCCTTACTGAGGATTAAGTACATAATCAAATCCGGCGTATGGCCAGCCATGAGCAACGGCCTGAAATCATTGAAGCATACAATAAAGTAAAAATGAGTGCTGAGGTAAACTATCTGATATCTTGTTGATGAAACTGAAGCACCATGGTTTTTCTGCATAACGAGAGAACCACAAACCTCAGAGATGCGGAATGGTGTGTCGTGCGAGAGGTCACACAACGAATTGAAGAATGGAAACCCGACTTAGCTCTACCATAAGAGACTTATATAGCTTTTCGATAAACGCCTTAACCCTAACGAGAATCACTTACCATCGTCCACTTGGCGGGATCGTGGAAGCCAAGCCCGCGGATCGAGGTAGCGATTGGAAGTTAATATCACGTATGTCGTGTTAATGGAGTGTAAGTCTGAATTTAAGTCGTATGTCCTGCATATGTATTGACATGGTTGGTGTACCTCCGCCAGTCAATAAGCATCGGCGTGGATTCACCAGGCAGGGGAAGGGGTATGACAAACTCCACAAACCATACAACATTCAATTAAATATTATAACGCCTGACGTGGATACCAGTTCCTCTCGGCGATGCAAGTAGCAACAAAAATCCATTTCAATCATACGCTCTACGTGTATATTGATTCAAATTCAAAGCACAATATCTGAAGTCGATTTGGAAATCCCATGTGCCGTGATGTGTGGTCACGTCAATAGGCGGATATGGGGGTGAATATCAAACGCATGGAACCAATCCATTCACAATATTATGACGGATCATATAAACAAAAAAAAAAACGAATCATTCCCTCAATTATATACCAAGATACATTGCGGAGGAAATCATAAATGTGAATAGTGGAAAGGTTCATTTAAACCATGTTTTGTTATACGTATTAATGTGCCATAGGGTTACGTTATACCCAATAATTAAATAAATGAGTTATGTGACCGTAATTCAAAGGTGAATTCGCAAAGGTATGCGAGACAAGTGTAAAGGCCAAGATATGAAGAATAGATTCACCCTTGAAATGCAAATGACATAAGGTAAGAAGTAGGAGTGGAGGTGTTAATTTCGACAGCATATGATAATGTAAAGTATCATGATAAATAGGTGAAATTTCATAATAAATCTATACTTACCATTCTGAGTTCATGAAGAAAATTTTTGTTGGGTGTGAAATTTGGAGGTGTGACATA
>JAXQQM020076777.1:0-149762 GCA_034641835.2 Pinus albicaulis
TCCCTATATATTTCTCGAAAAGTGTATTGAACTCACAAAACATGAAGAACGTGTCATCTTTATTTTGCATGAATAAAATCAAACACTTCCTTGGAACATCATCAAAAAAAATCACACAATACCTATGCTTTTCTTTGGATGTTGTCGAGAATAGTCCACACACCTCTGAGTGAATTATCTCAAATATTTCTGCCACTTGGATTTCCTTACCATGAATGGTGGCCTTTGAATACTTCCCCATAGTACACCCTTTGCATGTGTCTTTCTATGCAAGTGTACCCTTTGGAATCCCTGTAGAAATATGTTGCATGATCCTTAAATCGTTGTGGTGTAGATGGCCCAACCTCCTGTGCCATAACTCACCGATGTCTCGGCTCTCCACCTTCTCTTATTTACTACTCAATGTTGCACAATCATCTACTTCAAGTTTATAGAGGTTTTTCACTTGAACCCAAATCTTTTTCACCTGTCCCATATCTTTGTGACGAAGGAACACCTTTCCTTCACTGAAAATCACATCATATCTCATATCTTCTAACATAGCAACAACAACAAAAAATTCTTCTTTAAACCAGGTACATGCATGACATATTTTAGTATGAGGGGTTTACTTGACTCTCTTTGAAAGGTAAATGTACCAATACTGGTAGCGCTATACCTTTCGTCATCACCCATCTCGATGTGAATCTGGAGATCCTTCTCCTACAAGCTACTGAAGAATTATTTATTGTCATTCATGTGGAATGAAGCTCCACTATCCAAGTACCACATAGATCCCATCACCAATGACACCATGCATGTCATGAGGGTGAAGTCCAACTTGAATTGTGAAGCCAATGCTTCACCTGCTGCTCCTCCTGAGCCCTTCTTGTTGTTGTTCTTTTGTGGACAATTTGTGGCATAGTTTCCATGCTCATGACAGTTGAAACATTTCACCTTTGAAAAGTCTCACTTCTTTCCTACCTTGCTGGTCTTAGATTTGGAATGGGACACCTTACCTTTTCCTTTCTCCACTTTTCCATCTAAGGCACAATTCTCCTCATCATCAGTCTTTGAGGAGGATCCATCACTACTACTCCACCGAATTCCTTCTTGTGCCAAATCAGACCATAATCGCTTCCAATCTGGCAGCTTCTCCCTCCCATTAACAAATTCTTGGTAGCTATGTTAGCTCTTGGGAAGGCCTAGAAGAGCTAGGCTCACTAGATAATCCAAGGAAACAGTGATCCAAATGCTTCCAAGCTCATCTTGACACTGAGTGAACTTTGTCAAGTATTTTTGGATTGTGTCACCCTTCTCCATTTTGATCTTCCTGAGCTTGTCTTTCAGTGTCAACTTCATGTGGTCATTGTTATTCTAATACATATCTATCAAGGCTTTCCACATTTCATATGCAGTCACCTTCCCATGGAGGCTCGAGACAATATGATCTCAAACTCCCTCTAGCAAGATCATTCTCGTCGTTGCTACATTCTTTGCATCAAGAAGTTGAGTATCTTTTGTTGCGGGCTTCGGGAAATCAATATCTATGAAAGAATTCATTATTTTTACCTCAAGAACCACATGCGTCCTATCCTTCCATTCAATATAATTCAAATTTCTCTCAAGTGAATATTTGAGTCTTAAGCCATTGAAATACATCTCAATCTGCCACTGGATCCTGAAGAATAAATCTGAAAATTCGAACCTAATCAAAACAAACTATGTTATTCTCTTCTTATTTTTATTCCTGGCACTATGATACCATGTAAAAAATCTAACAATGGGATTCAATCTGATCTTATAATGTACTAAAACAAGACATTGAATCCTTCTACAATTTGCAGAAGCGAAACACGATTGCATAATCACATAACAAGTAAGAGAAAGAGACAATCAATCGCATAACACATGATGTATCTAGGGAAATCACACTGCCTAAAACCCCACTATTTGTATATTGTATAAATTCAAGGATCATGAAACAATACAATGCTTTCTCTCTCAAGAGAAATTCCTGCACTCTGCCCACTGTCTCACTCTAATCTAGGAAAAATCATACAAATACTTAGCCAATTCTCTATCTTTGCTCAGCCTACCTTTCTCACACATTCCTTGAGGAATTAAATCCCTATTAAATAAGAAAATTTCTTACCTTTATTTTTCAATACTTCCTAAGCATCCAATTGACTCTATAACTGACCTGTAAAATTTTCTAATTACACAATTGATAGTTATCATACCTTTAACCTCAGCCTCCACTGGGCCTTCCTTAGAAATGACATGCAACAATTATTTATAGAAAATTATAAGTTAACTTATTGATCACTACTTGTGAATTAAATCATATTTAATTCACTTGACCTCTCACCATCTCATCACTTAGTTAGAACTAGTTAAACTGATTTTAACTCAATTTCTTGAGTTAACTAATTACAACTCACAAATAACTTTAACTGGACCCCCTTAATGTTGGAAATATGATGCAGAGTATTGTCCTTGATGGAAACCCACTAAATGAAGATGAAGACATGCGACTATTGACATGTGTTGTCCTTGATGGCAAACCACCTGATGAAGTTATTCTTGACTTGATGGACTTGGTAAATGATGTAAATCTGATGTGATATGATGATGCTAAGTGTTGTCCTTGAAAGGCAACCCACTTGATGAAGATGATGACAACTAACTTGATGAAGTTGTGCTTGAGAGAATATGTTCCTGATTAAGAAAATATGATGTATCTACAGTGTGAACAGAAGGCAATGAAGAGAGGAGTTCAGAATGTACTCAAAAAGAGTATGTCTCTTTGTATACGCGGATTGGCCTACGGGAAGTCGCGTATGCACGCGGAAAGGAACGTTCAAAGTCGGATACAAAAAAGCGCCAAAAAGGCAAACCAGGCCCGTGGTATTGAAGACTCATGGTATTGATTTGGCTCATGGCATTGAAGGCCTCACAGTATTGTTTTGGCCCATGGTATTGAAAAGGATAAACCTATATAAGGAGAAGAAATTCATTGTGCAAATCATGAGTGTGGGTGCAAGATGTCTGAGCTTGAATGAATACTTCTCTCTGAAGTAGATCTGAATGGAAAGGGTTACACTTGAAGATAAATCTGAAAGTATGATGCACCAATGATGAAGAAGGGGATCTAGATCTGAAATGCATTTGTATTTGCTAGATATGATTATGGAAGGCTTAGATCTGTGATGAGGCGAACATCTAGGCGAACATCTGACTGAAGTGAAAAGGGTAAATTTGAATTGAACATCTGATCTGATGAAGTATGCAGCTCTGTAATCATTGAAGATCTATACGCTACTTCGTCGCGGAGGAAGCGCGTATACACGCGGCTCCTCTGAAGTAAAAGCGCGTATGCGCAATAAAATATACACTGAGGTATACGCTGGTTTGTGTGGACGGAAGTGCGTATATACGCGACATCAGTGAAGTAAAAGCGCGTATGCAAACTAGGGTTTGCTGAAGCAAGGGGTATGAAATATCTGATCTGTTCTGCTGTGTTTCTGCTATCTGATCTGTATTGATATGTATCTGTTGGTGATGTATGTTTGTGCTTAAAAGTATGGAAAGGGTCCAGTATGAAAATATGATGAAAGGTGGCCTGCAAATTGTGTTCTATTGAAGTTGGTTGGATCCAGTGTGAAAATTGATGAAACGTGGTCCATAGAGGTGCTCAGGGTTGTAGCCTTCAGTCAGGGGGTCGTAGCTCCCTTCTAGGTGAGGCTGGTAAACGAGATCGGGGGGTCGTAGCTCCCTTCCAGGAGAGGCTGGTAAACGAGCGCAGGTGGGTGCCTGCGTGCTGGTCAAGTCTGCGCCAACACATATGTTGTAAGATTTTTTCTCTATAATAAAATATTGAAGGCTGAGCAACTGCAGCGGTGGTTTTCTCCCGATTTGGGTTTCCACCTAAAAATCCTGGTGTTCATGTGTGATGCTTTGTGTGATGGTTTATTCGGTTCTTACCTAATTGCTTATCGTTTATCGAACATCTAATGAATGAATGGATGGAATAATATAAGTAAAGATTTAAATGACAGATCTAGATCTCTCGTGTATGTCTGTACTTTTAATTAAAGGGGATCTCACATATACGCTAACATCAAGAAAAAGTAGCGTATGGGTTTTTAAGGAATGAAAGTAAAGCTTTGACATCCAGAAATACCCATTCCCCCCCTCAAGATTTTTCCCAAATAATTGGCATCAGAAAGCAGGTCCTTGTGCAGAAGCTTGATCGCCTTTTAAAAGATTCAGTCATGAACAAGTTTATGAAGGAGGAACCTCTATAAATCCACCCTCCCAGATAATGGAACAACCGATATTCCTATGCACGACAAAAGCATATCCTAAAGTCTGGTGGTAGATACAGCAATTTGGAAGAAGGTTATCAATACCCGGCAAGTATTCCTACTGATGCAGCTGAAAGAAAGAAGTATGAAATCAATGCCAAAGCAGTGAATGTCTTATTGGGAAGCATGTCCGAATCAGAATTTGCTAAAGTGATGCAGCTACATTCGGCAAAAGACATATGGGACAAAATCATTCTAAGCTATGAAGGAGACACAAAGGTAAAAAGTGCAAAACTCCAAACTCTTAGAATTGAATATGAAAATTTGAAGATGCATAGAGATGAGAGTGTTGCCAATTTCTTTCTTCGTCTGGATGATATTGTAAATCGAATGAGAAATTTGGATGAAACCATAACTGATACTACTCTGGTGGAAAAGGTCTTAAGATCATTGACTTCAAAATTTGACTCTAAAGTTTCAGCTATTGAAGAAAGGCAAGATTTGCAAACTCTTACTATTGTTCAATTACATGGTACTCTGACTGCGTTTGAAATGAGACAAGGAGGCCCTTCTCAAGTAAGAGAAGTTGCTTTTAAGGCATCTACAAAAGGAAAGGAAAAGGAAGTTGTCAAAGAATCCAGCTATGTATCGGATGAAGAAGAAGCGAATTTTGTGAGAAAGCTCCAACTAGGTACCGGAAGATTCAAAGGTAAGCTTCCCTTCAAATGTTTTGAGTGTGGAAAAGTTGGTCACTATGCTGCTAAATGTCCTTATAGAGAAAATCATGGTAAAGGGAAACAATTTGAGAAGAGAAAGAGTTATTATGCAAAAGAAGATGATGATGAAGTGTCCAGTGAAGATGAAGTAGATTCTGACCAAGATCTGAAAGTGCTCATGGCTAAGAAGCAAAAGAAGAAGGCTACTGAAAAAGAGATATCTCAGAAAACATGTGCAGCAGAAAATGAAGAAGATGAAACAAGTATTGATTGTTGTTCTTGTGATTCACTTTCCCGTGCATGCAATGGTGAAGATAGTAAAAGTAAAGTTTTGGATCTAAAGGAAGCTATCAAGAAAATTGAAGATCAACAAAGATCATTTAATAAAAGCGAAGCTATCTACAATGAGATGATCTCTCAAATGAAAGATCAAATAGAAATTCTAAATGGACAGGTGGAAAAGTATCAAAGGTTTCATACTTATGCATCCAATTGAATTAAAGAACTAGAAGCAGAAATCAACGATCTAAATGCAGATCTCGAAAAATCAAACAAGAAGAATGAAGGACTTGAAGCTGCAGTCATCTCTCTACAAACAGATCTTGAAGCATCAAGTAAGAAGATTGAGGAACCTCTACAAACATTTGAAAAGGAAGGCCTTGAAGTAGAAATCATCTCTCTCAAAGAAGATCTGGAAAAATCAAATAAGAAGAATGAAGAGCTGCAACAAACATGTGAAGAAAATGAAAATTGGTTGAAAGAAGAGATTCTAAATCTGAAGGATCAAGTAGAAGATGGAAGAAGGAAAGAAGAAAGCATGACAAAGCAATGTCAAGGCTTGGAGGTTGAGGTAAACATTCTCAAAGGTAAATTAGAAGAAAAGGTTAAACTTTTGAGGTTTCAAGATAGTACTAACACTTTGGACAAAATTCTAAGTAATCAAAGGTCTCCTACTATCAAACTTGGTCTTGGTTTCCATGAAACTGTTAAAGGTGAATCTAGCTCGCAAGGAAGTGCTAAAAATTCAGAGGATGTCAATGCAAAACCTGAAGTGTTGAAAGAAATAAAATATCGACCAACAATCATGAATTCTCAAAGAAATTCATTCAAGAACGTTGAATGTTTTAAATGTCATAATTATGCGCATGTTGCAGCAAATTGCAGGAGCAGATCATTTCAGCCACAAATAAACAGGTTCTACTCAGAAAGGTACTCTAGTTTCTTCAGGGGATATTGTTTCTCATGTAACATGTATGGACATAAAGCAGTTGAGTGCAAAAGGAGAAAGATTAGAAATACTCATTATGATTCTTATGCTTATTTCTCTGCACACATGAGATGTTATTCTTGTAAAAAGTATGGACATGTAGAAAAGGAATGCAGGTTGAACAGATCTGGGAAAGTGGATAACTTCCAGCACACAGATAGAAAGTTCAAACAAATCTGGAAGAAGAAGGAGGACCGATCAGAAACGTAGGGAATTCAAACCCTATTGCAGTCATCCGCTTCTGAAGCTTACTTCTCTGATTGACTGCAGGAATGATGTGAGATACATTATGAGATTTAGTAATGTATCGTCACAGGGGGAGCAATGCATGATGACTCTCATGGTTGATTTGATTACTTTGGTTATATGAATTTCTGACAGTGCATCTGGTGTAGCAGAAAGAATGAATAGAACAATTGTTCAAATGGCTAGAGCTATGCTTGCTGATTCTGATGTTCCTGACATGTTCTGGAGTGAAGCAGCACATACAGCAGTTAACATTCTCAATAAAGCTCATGTTCAGGTAAATAGTGACAAAACTCCATATGAACTCTGGTATGGCAATTCTCCCACTGTGAAGCATTTTAAGGTTTTTGGAAGTAAATGCTTTATCAAAAATAATGATGAAAAGCTTGGCAAGTTTTAACCTAGATCAGATGAAGGGATATTTCTTGGTTACTCATCGTCAAGCAAAGCTTTCACATGTTACAATAAAAGGCTTCGAAAGGTTGTTGAATGTATTGATGTTGTTATTGATGAGTCTCTTGCAGCTCCTAAAGAAGAAAAACAAACAACAAATGAAGATGATAGCGACATATGGCCTTCTACATCAGATAGCAATGATATAGACAGTGGATCCAATGAAGAACCTGAAGATGATCTATCTGAAAAAGCTCCATCCAGATATGTTCAAAAGAATCATCCAGAATCTCAAATTTTGGGTGACAAGGAATCTGGTGTACGAACAAGGAGAACTCTTGTGGGATCTTCTAATCATTTGGCACTTCTATCCACAATTGAACCACACAATGTCAATGAAGCTAGAAAATATGAATGTTGGAGGCAAGCCATGGATGAAGAACTTGTTCAAATTGAGAAGAATGACACTTGGGATTTGGTTCCAAGACCTCATGATAAAAATGTCATTGGAACTAAATGGATTTTCAAGAAGAAGTTAAATGAGAATGGGGATGTTGTAAGAAACAAAGCTAGACTGGTTTGCAAAGGGTATACTCAACAAGAAGGTATAGACTTTGAAGAAACTTTTGCTCCTGTAGCTAGACTTGAAGCCATCATAATGTTCCTTGCTTTTTCAAGTTATCAACAAATCAAAGTTTATCAAATGGATGTCAAATCTGCTTTTCTTAATGGTGATCTAGAAGAAGAAGTATATATAGAACAACCAGAAGGATTCATTTTGGGAAATGATGCAAATCTTGTTTGTAGACTTAAAAAGGCTCTATATGGTCTCAAACAAGCTCCAAGGGCTTGGTACTATCGTCTTGACAAATATCTTCATCAACAAGGATTTTCAAAGGGGTCTGCTGATAGAAACTTATACACAAAATTTGAAAATGATAAACTATTGATTGTGGTTGTATATGTTGATGATATCATTTTTGGGAGTAACGAAGAATCTATGAGTCAGAAATTTGCTTCTGTCATGCAGCAAGAATTTGAAATGTCTTTACTTGGAGAACTAACTTTCTTTCTTGGCTTGCAAGTGCATCAATATACAAATGGTATATTCCTATCACAAGCAAAATATCTTAAGCAAATTCTGAAGAAGTATGGCATGGAAGAATGCAAACCTGTAAGTACTCCAATGATAACCGGATGCAATCTCAGTTCTCATGATGATTCTCCCACGGTGAATCAAACAGAATACAGATCGATGATAGGAAGTCTGCTTTATCTCACTGGGACTAGACCAGACATTATGCATGCAGTTGGAATTGTAGGAAGATTCCAAGCTAATCCAAAAGAGTCTCATCTTCAAGCTGTCAAAAGAATTTTCAAATATCTACAAGGAACTCAAGATTTTGGTCTATGGTATCCGAAGAATGCTAATCTTACTCTTCATGCTTACACTGATGCAGATTGGGCTGAAAGTGTTGATGATCGGAAAAGCACTAGTGGTGGTGCATTCTATATGGGACCCCGGTTAGTATCTTGGTTCAGCAAGAAGCAAAATTCTATTGCCTTATCAATAGCTGAAGCAGAGTATGTAGCTGCCGCATCTTGTTGCACTCAACTCCTATGGATGATGCAAAACTTGCAAGATTTTCAAATCAAATGTGCAACTCCTATCTCCATTATGTGTGATAATACAAGTGCCATCAGTATCTCAAAGAATCCTGTTATGCATTCGAAAACCAAGCACATTCCCATCAAATATCATTTTCTACGTGAACAAGTGCTTGAGCAAAAAGTGAAGTTGGAGTATGTTACCTCCAAAGAACAAGTTGCTGATATCTTTACCAAACCTCTGCCCAGGGAAGCGTTCGAATATCTAAGACAGAAGCTGGGAGTGTTCTCTGCCAGTCAAAAGAACAAATCTGCATAAATTTTAGAAGATGGTTTGGGATACGCGGGTTTCCTGAAACACAGTCGCGTATGTACGCGAGTTCATGCACAGAAAACCGCGTATGTCTGATTGCTGACAATTTTTGCTTGGAGTCAGCTCTCTTCAGCACAGCTGCAGTGCTGTTTGGTATCTCTGATACTGTTTGGTATCTCTGGTGGTGTTCCAGTTCTCATAATTCTATTTCTAATGTTTTGATGAAGATTCCTTGATGATTTGTTGGTGAAAGTGTTCAGGATGCACAAATTAAGGGGGAGCCTTAGTCATATGGAAAGGATGCTCGGATGCACAGATTCAGGGGGAGCATTAGCGTTGCTGAGTATAATGCATTGTTGGCATTATGATGTTTCTGTTATATGATCTCTCTTGAGGTCTTCTTGGTATTGGTCATGAAAAGTCATATTTGTATTTTTGATGAAAATGTCATGTTGAGACCCATGATGTAAAATCTGTAATATTCAGTCATTTATGAACTTGTCAAAATTGTAAACCCACTTGGTTGGGTAGCTGAGTCCATTTTTGTAAACCCACTTGGTTGGGTAGCTAAATTGAAATGTGTAAACCCACTTGGTTGGGTACTTGAGTCTCATATGTAAATCCACTTGGTTGGATATTTGATGTAAGTATGAGTCTTTGGTGATAGGAAGAGTCATGTACGTTATTGAAAAATATGTTTGAAGATTCAGCATGAACTCAGGGGAAGCTTGGCCACTTCAGCACATATCAGATCTGCAGAATGTTTCTTCCACATGAGGAGAAAAGGGGGAGAATGTTGGTTTGTGATCCACCCTTTGCCCTTGATGTCAAAGGGGGAGAGTGACATGGTGTTTGAATAAAGAGAAGATAATGATGTGACATATTTGGGAGAGTGACATGGTGTCTATCTGTTGTGGTTCTATCTGCTGTGGTAACCAAACACCATCGTGGTTGCCATCAAGTCCAAAGGGGGAGATTGTTGGAAATATGATGCAGAGTATTTTCCTTGATGGCAACCCACTAAATGAAGATGAAGACATGCGACTGTTGACATGTGTTGTCCTTGATGGCAAACCACCTGATGAAGTTATTCTTGACTTGATGGACTTGGTAAATGATGTAAATCTGATGTGATATGATGATGCTAAGTGTTGTCCTTGAAAGGCAACCCACTTGATGAAGATGATGACAACTTACTTGATGAAGTTGTGCTTGAGAGAATATGTTCCTGATTAAGAAAATCTGATGTATCTACAGTGTGAACAGAAGGCAATGAAGAGAGGAGTTCAGAATGTACTCAAAAAGAGTATGTCTCTTTGTATACGCGGATTGGCCTACGGGAAGTCGCGTATGCACGCGGAAAGGAACGTTCCAAGTCGCGTATAGGCAAAAGCGCTCAAAAAGTGCAAATCCAGGGGCCCGTGGTATTGAAGACTCATGGTATTTATTTGGCTCATGGTATTGATTTGACCCGTGGTATTGAAAAAGGATAAACCTATATAAGGAGAAGAATTTCATTGTGCAAATCATGAGTGTGGGTGCAAGATGTCTGAGCTTGAATGAATACTTCTCTCTGAAGTAGATCTGAATGGAAAGGGTTACACTTGAAGACAAATCTGAAGGTATGATGCACCAATGATGAAGAAGGGGATCTAGATCTGAAATGCACTTGTATCTGCTAGATCTGCTTATGGAAGGCCTAGATCTGTGATGAGGCGAACATCTGTCTGAAGTGAAAAGGGTAAATCTGAATTGAACATCTGATCTGATGAAGTATGCAGCTCTGTAATCATTGAAGATCTATACGCTACTTCGCCGCGGAGGAAGCGCGTATATACGCGGCTTCAGCGAAGAGAAAGAGCGTATGCGCAATAAAATATACACTGAGGTATACGCTGGTTTGTGTGGACGGAAGCGCGTATATACGCGACATCAGTGAAGTAAAAGCGCGTATGCAAACTAGGGTTTGCTGAAGCAAGGGGTATGAAATATCTGATCTGTTCTGCTGTGTTTCTGCTATCTGATCTGTATTGATATGTATATGTTGGTGATGTATGTTTGTGCTTAAAAGTATGGAAAGGGTCCAGTATGAAAATATGATGAAATGTGGCCTGCAAGTTGTGTACTATTGAAGTTGTTGGATCCCGTGTGAAAATTGATGAAACGTGGTCCATAGAGGTGCTGAGGGTTGTAGCCTTCAGTCAGGGGGTCGTAGCTCCCTTCCAGGAGAGGCTGGTAAACGAGTCAGGGGGTCGTAGCTCCCTTCCAGGAGAGGCTGGTAAACGAGCGCAGGTGGGTGCCTGCGTGCTGGTCAAGTCTGCGCCAGGACATATGTTGTAAGATGTTTTCTCTATAATAAAATATTGAAGGCTGAGCAACTGCAGCGGTGGTTTTCTCCCGACTTGGGTTTCCACCTAAAAATCCTGGTGTTCATGTGTGACGCTTTGTGTGATGGCTTATTCTGTTCTTACTGCACATGCTTACTGTTTATTGAACATCTGATGAATGAATGATGGAATAATATAAGTAAAGATTTAATGACAGATCTAGATCTCTGTGTATACGCTAGTTTAATAAAGGGGATCCGCGTATATACGCTAGTTTACTGAAGAAAAGTAGTGTATGGGTTTTAAGGAATGAAAAAGTAAAAAGTTTTGATTATGCAGTAAATACTGATTCACCCCCCCCTCTCAGTATTTTTCCCAACACTTAAATCATGGGAGAAATCTAGATGCATCCTCTTAGACCCTCAACTAAAAATTTCCTAAGCTAACTCAGTGATTCAAACTTAGTTAACTAATATAAGTTTTCATGAGATGAAATTACAATTTCTCTTCCAATTTATTTAAGGGAAAATTAAATGAGAAGCCCCACTTTAGGGTGCCATTTCTTGGTTCCATTTCAACACTATATAATCAAAAACATTGAGGCCTCCATGGGCCCTCCATTTCATAGAAACAAGCTCCCCTCTTCGGGAAAGTCCAGTGGTGAAGTATATATCTTCCACCTCAATCTGCAAGGGCATCTCATCAATCATAAAAACCTCTTTCTGTGGATTCCAGTAATGAACAAGCATATCTAGAAATCGAGTTTGGGTTTTCATATTTGGCATCATGAACAATTTGAGTAATCCACATCCTCTCAGTGCTTCCAGCGCTAATGGATCATTTAGAAACTCATTGTAAACACCATTGTGTTCCCTTTCTCTCCAAATGAATGATATCCTGCAAATTTAAGAAAATTCATCCATTAGAATTAGAAATTTTCATTTTTCTCTGCACGTACGCAACTTTTCAATAGACAGTTGCGTACATATGTGGATTTTCCTTTAGAAACCCACATCTAGCGATTTATATACGTGGTTTCCAAAAGGCCAACCTGCATACATGCCAACCTAAATTTTAAAATTAAAAATCCAACAATAAAAATTGATCAAATTTTCTTGAAAATGAATTAAATCAATGATATTATGGATCTAGAGTTACCTGGAAAGTTGATTGATGATTCGATTGGAGAAATTGGTGGAATCAACTTTCCCAAATTTTCTCCCAAGTTCTCTATTCTCAACACTTGCAAGTTAAAATGAAATTTTGGTCAGTCCAAATGTCTTTTTATGTTAAATTTTAAAACCATCTCTTATAAAGCTCATATTTTTAATTTTATTATTTTATGAAAATTTTGAATTTTTGGATTCAAGTGTTTAGGGAGGTTGTTTTCCAGGGTAAACAAAGACTTTGTGACATTTTGAACACTTCGACTTCACAATCACAGACCTATCGTGGTAGGTATCATTTTCATCAGTGGCATATAGGTTAGGACATATCACTTTTTCATTGCATTATGCATCTTAACCTCATACTAGGATATTTTTCCATAGGGTCTACCGCATTGTGTTGCAATTTTCAAATCAATTTTACTCGACATCTTATAAAATCATATCATAATGGTAGAGCCACTCCTTCCATGGGCTTCCCAGTTAGATCCTCACTAGCATATGTTTCACATGTTGGAAGAACTATTTAGGCTCAAGAGTCCTCTTTAGTCCCACCATCTGTTAGTATGAATCTTAATTCCAAGCGTACGAAAAAGGACCACTTTAGCTGTCCATAACAAATAGCCATAACAGTACAAATGATTGCTAATATCGTCAAATCTGCAGTTAGGTGATCAAGATAAATGTTGCAACAATATAGATCTATGCATTAGAAGACATTAAACAGTAAAAAAAACAAGATTTACTCCATGCATCCAATAGACAAGACAAGAATATATCAAATGAATTTTGTATTAATGGCATCTGGGAGGAAAACACAAGAGGGTGTTCTCGGTTCTCCTCAATGGGATGGGTTCTTGTAAATCCTCAGCACTTCAGACCTAGAATTCCTCTCTCTTGATGGTGTAGAAAACCCGAACAACAATAGTAGAAAATTATGACTATGATGGTGGATCAATAGCCAGACCAAAAGTTTAGATCTAATGGGATCTTTAGGCAACAAAAGGTGAAAAATGAATGGGAAAACCCTTATATTTATAACAAAATATTGAGTTAGTCTAGATATTGGTGCATAATTAAAATATTATTAACCAAATCAAGATCCAACTTTTATGGAATATTTTATTATATTTGTTGGAGGGAAAAGGAACTTGACTTGGGTCAAATCCCTTTATTTGTAAATAATAAATAAATAAATGATTTATCTATCATTTTAAGGATGTGGTTGAGTAATAATCAAATAAAAAATGATTTATTTAATTATTTATGGGTGATTTAGTTATATTTAACAAAGAATATTATTTAAATAAGGTTTAAATAACTAATCTTTAGGAAAAAATAAGACAAATAATGATTTATCTAATTAATTTCCTTGTTTTGGGTTAAATATAACCAGGAATATTAATAAAACTGCTATTTAATTAATTATTCTTTGAGGAAAATCAAACAAATATAGATTTATTTAATATTTCCTTATGGGGTTTCCTATTTAGACCATAAACAATTTAATAAAGGTGGTTTACTAAGTTATTTTTCATAGTGAATGCAATTTTACTTGAGGTAAAATTGGTCTTACTTGGTGTACTTGGGTCCATCTAATAACAATGGATTAGATGACCAAAAAATGGTGTAACAGATTTCCCCCCAGCGTGCGAGCGTTAGGAGCTAATCGTATGACCAAAGTACATTGTAAGAACTCAATCACTAGACGTCAAAGGGGAAGTCAAAGAGAGAGGAGTGTAAGGTAGACCAAAGCTCTGAAAGAACTAGACCCTGAGGAGGCGAGACTTGCAGGTATAAAAAGTCTCTTTGATGAGTGAGTACCTACTATAAGCGGGGGGGAGGCATACCTATGCCCGTCGAGGCAATAGTACAAATAATAAGGCATCCAGAAAACCACGGGACGTAGTAATATAGGAAATGCTGACATAAACATGACCCAGATAAATAACATGACAATGAATCCTACATACATATTGTGCCTGGGATAACAGCTAGGACTTATACAATATTATCTGAGACATGAGATATAAATGCAACCCAGATGCCCCTGAACACAGGAAAGGGCTCTGAAAATCTGATTGATACATGCAAACAAAAAGGCACTGCAAGCGGCTGAGGCTGACATCATCAAATGTATGGAGCTACATCGAAGGTTGTGATGAAGAGGTCATCTAAGTGTGTGGGGGGCTACCTGTAGGGCCACCACCTCATGAGGGCTGAGACATCTCACACACACCCGGGAATCACCGATGTCAGCTGCTGCATCACTGAACCATCGAGTATATGGATCTTGATCATGTTGAAAGGAGTTGGAGCTGAGAAACAATCAAGTCAAATGGCAATAAGGAGTCCCTTTACCTGATCCGAGGCACTGAACAAGAGTGGAAGCTGGAACCAAGGTACACCGCCCTCTAGACCTATCTTCTGGAATGAAGGAGTTGATGTCGATAGAAGGAGGTCCACCATAGGTGAGGTAATAAGGGATCCTCAACTAAGGCACGAGAGAAAATAGTAGAGTGACTGACAGACTGACGCCAATGATGATGATGAAATGGGGGGGACTGAGTAGTGAACGGACGACTTCCCTTGTTAGAGCATAAATGGCATGGATGACCTGGCAGTGACTGACACTAAATCATGAGGGATAGGGGACAGTGGGACTAAAGGCCATAATGTGTGACACGAGAGAGGGACCAAGCTATGAAGGATGCAAGACTATAGCAGGATGCAAAGGGACTCAGGATAGATTCCATGAATGCAATGATGACTCAACTCAGATGATCTAAACAAGGGTGACTCGATGGTGCTACCACACAGAAAAGGTCCAATGGGGACCATAAAAACGTAAGTACAAGATGGTAACTCATGACGAAAGTCGACACGAGCGTGGACAGGTATGGAGGCAAAGTGGTGCTCCCAGTACGAGTGTTGCAAGTGAAGAAATTTGATTTTGAGAGGGGGGGGTGAGGTGACGCTTCGTGGCCAAAATGTATCCTGGTGAAGTATCAAATTACTAAAAAAACATGAGCTGGCTACCCAAAGAAAATAAAACATACGTTTCCGGAAGGAAATGCTAAGGGTAATATTTCTTCAGATAGATTGCATTGCGAGGATTGGGAAGGGGATGGCCTTCGAAGTCCTCTAATAAATATGCCCCCTTGCCTAAATCCTTACTGATGATGTAAGGTCCTAGCCATAATGAGTCAAAATTCCCATGACCAAGGACTTTATGGGCCTGGTCATACACTAGAACAAGATCACCTTCGTGAAAAGTACGAGGTTGGACTTTTCGGTCATATTGAGCTTTGGTGCGTTTCTTAGCTGCCTCAATGGTTTACAATGCAACACCGCGGTCTTCGGAAGCGTGTTCAAGCAAGACAAGTCTCTGTTCTAAATTTTGGGTGTCAGGGAGAAGCTTGATAGCTAGATGAAGGGAAGGGATTTCACACTCGATCGGTAAGACTGCCTCCTCTCCAAAAACAAGGTGGAAAGGAGTGAACCCAGTGGCGGTTTTAATAGAAGTTCTATATGCCCACAAATCAGGGAAGAGCATAAGGTGCCAGTTGGTTTTGTGCTTATCCACTGTCCGTTGAAGTATGGTTTTAAGAATTTTATTGACTGATTAAACTTGGCCATTACCTTGGGGGTAATAAGAGGAGGAATATTGGTGCTCAAAGCCCAACAGTGAGGATATTTCACACCATATCTCATCTTCAAAATGTTGGCCATGGTCAGAGACCAATTGTTTTGGAACTCTGAATTGAGCGATCACATGGTTAAAGAAAAAGAGGGTTGCGGTAGTTGTTGTGTTGTTAAACGTTGGCATGGCCTCAACCCATTTAGTGAAATAGTCAACCACAATGATGATATACATATGGTTACCAGTTGATGACGATCGACACTCCATAAAGTCTATGGCCCACTTGCAAAAGGGGCCAGCAGAGATGACAAGATGGAGGGGAGCTATAGGGGCTCGTGCCTTGGGGGCAAAATGTTGGCAATTGGGACAGTGGTTGACTGCCTCAATGCAAACAAAAAAGAGAGAAGGCCAAAAGTACCCAGCGCACATAATTTTCTGGGTAGTGGCCAGAATGGAGAGGTGGCCGCCGCAAGCACCACTATGATAGGCATTGGGGACTTGTTCTGCTTCAGCGTGTGTGAGACAACGACGAAGGACAGAATCTACACCGCGACGATAAAGGTCGTCACCGATAAGAAGGTAGTAGGGGGCTTGGTGTCAAATACATCGTCGAGCATCATGGTTAAGATGGAGGGTGAAATTTTGAGTTCGCAAATAAGTGAGGATGTCCTCATACCAGGGGTCATCGGTGGTAATGGAAAATAAGTGTTCATCGGGGAAATTGTCATTAACTAGAGGATCCTGCATACCTGTAGGTAGTTCGAAAATGAGTTCAACGAGGGCTAAACCTTTCTTACCTTTTGGTGTGACAAATTGAAGATCGAATTCCTGCAGGATCATGATCCAACAAGCGTACTTCCCACTGATGATTCGACGACTCAATAGGAAGGCCATGGGGTTGGAATTAGTCACGACCTTGGTGGAACGCATGAGGATGTAATGACGAAGTTTCTAGACCGAGAACACGACAGCCAATGCTAATTTCTCTTCGTGTGAGTAGAATACAAGAGGTCCTACCAGGTTCTTACTGACATAATAGATAACATGCTCAATTCCATTGTCATATTCTTGAATAATGACTCCATCGACTGAGTGGGTGGAAGCGGAGATATACAGGATGAAATCCCTATCAAATTCAGGGGGACAAATCAAGGGAGCAGAGGTGAGAGCATGCTTCATGGCATCAAAATATTTTTGAGCATAGGCATCCCATACAAAAGGGATATTGGAGCGGAGAATTCTAAGGAACCCATGCGTGGTGGTGGCATAGTCAGGTACAAACCAGCGAAGGAAATTAGCTTTGCCTTGGAGGCTTTGTAACTGGCGTAAGGTGCGGGGGATAGGAAGTTCAAGGATGGCTTGAAATTTTAATGGGTCAAGAGTGATACTGTCTTTAGACACAATGAAGCCTAGAAGATGGTCGGCAGGCACACAAAAGACACACTTCAGTGGGTTAAGGCGGATATTATACTTGTGACATTGGAGAAAGATGGTACGCAGATCGTGGAGGTGTTGCGCCCGACATTTAGAACGTGCAGTAAGGTCATCTAAATAAGTAAGGATAATATGATCCTGGTCATGAAAACAGTAATACATAGCCCGCTGAAAAGTGGCTCCTACGTTTTTAAGGCGGAATGGCATGACTTGATAGGAAAAGGTTCCCCACGAACTAATGAATGCAGTTTTGAGTTGATCAGCATGACGGATAACAATTTGGTTGTACCCAGAGAAACCATCCATAAAAGATAGAACCTCATGCCCCACACACTCATCAATGATTTGGTCAATGAATGGTGTGGGGAAGTTGTCTTTGGAACAAGCTCTGTTCAAATCGAGAAAGTCAGTGCAGACATGGATGGTGCCTTGTTTCTTGACAACGGGAACTGGATTGGAAACCCAATTGGTGTATTCAATGGGATAGATAAAACCAGCCTGCTTGAGCTTATCGATTTCGGCTTTGACAACTTCTCTTCTGGAACGATTAATGGGTCTCAACTTTTGACGGACAGGATTGGCATCAGGCCATGTATCGATATGGTGTTCGACAATGGCAGGATTAAGTCCGGGCATTTCTGAATAGGACCAGGCAAAAATATCACGGAATTCTTTGAATAGCTAAGTGTAAGCCTCAACCTCTTTTGGGGTGCAATGGGTGCCCAAGGTGATATTTTCTTCTATCCTTGGTTTGTCAGAAATGTTAATTTTAATGGTAGGGGAGATATTGGCCATATTTCCTTCTTCGAAAGCATCGGGTGCAGGAATGGGATTTCTAAACCAATCGACTTCATTAGGAATGAAGTCTTTAGTTTCCATAGCATATTGGTCATGGGACTGCTGTGGCAGGAAGTACGCATAGTGGTGCATATCATCCCATGGAAATTCAGGGTCGTTTAGCGATTCCATAATGTCTTCATCAGAGTGAAAGATGGGGTGACTGGAGAAAGGGGGACCACTTGACGCGGCAGAGCTACCTGACTCATCATCATGGGAAGAAAGGCTCACATGAGCAACATCATGGGGGATGACTGAAGATGAAGTAGATAAAGGATCTACCAATGTTGAGCCTAGGGTGCTTGCCGAAGGGAGGTCAAGCGGATCATCGGGGGCTTCTCCCAAGGGCCTCATGGATGATGATAGGTAGAAACAGGTGACTGAAGGCTCCGGCATGTTGACATCGGGAGGAGGGATGTCAATGGGAGTAGCTAGATCCGAAGCAGAACCTGTGATCAAGGAATGGGGGTACTTTTCCTTTGGTGGCCCCTTGCGAGCTTTGACCTTCTTACCCGAAACAGTTGCAACAGGAAATGGTTCTGGTTGAAGTGATTGAGGCACGATTGCAGCGGGAGAAGTCAGAGAGACCGGTTGAACTGGGGTCAAAGCAAGATAAGGTTTGGGGGTAGCGGCTGGAGGATCAAGGGGGTCATGAGTACCAATTGAAGGTAAAGAGCCACGAGAAGGATGTTCAGAAGGCTGATCAGAGGACATCATGAAAATCTGGTAATCGGGGGAACCAGATAGAAGAGGTTGAGTGGCCACATGACCTTCAGGTGGTTGGGTAGGCACAAATCCTTACTAAGGGAAAGGATCAGTATGCACAACCAATTGGCTAGGAGTAGGATTGGGAGGAATGGAAGGAATGGCTTGCTGTCCTCTCAAAGTTTCTTAAGACTCCCATGGCTGTCACATCTGTGGCAAAAGAGGACAATCATGCATGTAATTACCATAAACACCACAACAAGAATAGGGCTTATTCGTACGAATAGGCTTGTCCTACTTGGGCTGAGTGCCCTGTTGCTGGTTCATAGTGTTAGAAGCATTAACTTGGTTAGGTCCACAATTACCAGGGGCAGCTTGACTTTTAGTGCTTTTCCTCCTCTTTTTTGAGGGAGGAGGATTAGTCACGCCCTGTTATGCATACACCTGCCCCTGAGGGGGCGGTGGTTGCTATTGCGGGGTTTGAGAAGGCGAGGGAGGAGGAGGTGCTAATGCTGGAGGAGCTGGAGCACCAAGCTATGGATATGGGTAATAAGGAGGTTGGGTAATAGTGTGGTAAATAGGAGGTTGGGAAAAAAGAGGAGGCATGCCATATCATGGATATGTGCTACCGAGAGGGGGAAAAGTGCAGGAGGTGTTGGCCCCCCCTGAGGAAAACCATAGCCCATGGGAGGTTGAGCGTACGGATTAGAGAGCACTCCAATGATACCATCAGTGGCATGAGATGCCCCCGGTGTGTTGGCACCACCGGGTTTGGGAAGATCAGGTAGAACAGTATAAACATAGCCCGACTAAGCATAGATCAGGTCATATTTTAACACAATTTGGAGAGTGGCTTCTTCTGTTTGAGGAAAGTGCGATGCGACATCTTTTCTGATAGGTGGCAAAAGATATCTAAGGAACCAGTCCATGTAGACACGGTCTTTGAAGGTAGGAGCTTCACATAGGCTCTTTCTTCTCCGCTATTCCTGGACATGATCAGAAAGGCAGGTCGCAGATGATTGACGGAAAGAAGTTAAGAGTTCAGTACCAGTGTCATAACGAAGGGGAAGCTAGAAATAAGACAAGAAAGCCCGGGAAATAGTCGCAAAGGTGGTATGAGAGGAAGGGGTCTGATCAACATACCACTTAGAAGCGTCACCTGTAAGTGTTCGTTGGAACAACCGAAGACGAACAAAGTCATCGGCAATGGAATTAGACGAACACCACATGTGGAGAGATCGAACATGATTTGCATGATCTTCTCCAGCAAGGCCTTCAAACTTTGGAATTTCTAAAGGGAGCTTCCTTGGCATAGCAGGCCAACTAGCATCGTGGTGTATGGGTTCATTTATCAACTGGTCAAAATCAAGGAGACTGAGGCCTACCATGAAAGGGAGCAAGGGTGCAGCCAGGGCAGTGTCTGTTGCAGTCCCACTAGTGGTATTCCCAGCAGGAGGGCCGGGGTTACCACCAGCATGAGGTCCTGCACCAGACATGGTGAAGGTGTCAGGGGGAGAACCGAAGGCAGAACGAGAAGGAGAACCTAAAGGACTAGGAGAAGAGTCGGTGTGTGGAATCGGTGAAGGACTAACTCAAATCCTATGCGTAGGAGTAAGGCTTCCTACTGGAAACTGAGCATGAAGGCTAAGAAGTCTCCAGGATAAATGCCTTGGTGGTGCAATGGTGATGACACAAACATGACACAAAGGAAAAAGTGGCCTACAAGGGCAGGGATGTGCAGGATCAACTGATTACAATGTCGAAAAAAGGGTAGAGAGGTGCAGGATCAATTGATTTCAATGTTTTAGAGTCTTTTCTTGGCAGTGTGAACTAACCCTTTTTCGCTTAGGGTATGTGTGTAAAAGTGTGTAGATTTTAATTTTTAAACCCAAACATTTGTATAGAAAAAGAAAAGTGTGCTATATAGCTGTAAATAAACCTGCAAATGACAAGATATAAGCCTACAAAAACAGAAAATAAACAGCTAATAATGCAACGATCTAAACCCAAGGAGGCAGACCTCTCAACAATTAGTCTATAGGTGAGAAAAAAACTGATTAAAACACACTAAAAACCCCAATAGATCTAAGGTCAGGAGGGACAGGGATCTAAAGGACCAAATCTGCTGGAAAGTGGTGCAGAAACAGCAACAGATCTGAGGAAAAATTGCTGCAAAAAGAGGTGGCGAAAGGCTATCTCCAGGAGGGAAGCAGAGTGAACCCTAGAGGAAAACCCAAACAAAGCTTAGATGAGGTGTTTTGGATGGATAACAAGCTAATCTGAAGCAGATCTGAAGGTGAGGTATCAGATCTAAAAAAATGGCTGAAGACTCTGAAATTTCAAAAAACCTGCAACAGCAAAAACTCTTCCACAAAAAGTGGAGGGTACTGAAGCCTTAGGGGGCTAGGTTTCAACTTAGTTGAGTGAAACAAAAAAAATACAGGTCCAAAACCGGCGGAGACGGAGGTCAGAAAACCCTGAATAGAGGCTCAGACAAACCCATAAAACTTTCATAAAAATTCCTGCAAAAAGTCCAGGTCGCAGTTTCTCACCTATTTTTAGCAGAGGTCACACTTTTTGGGCTATAAAGCACGTCCTAGAGGTCCAGGTTGCAGGTTTTGGGCTAAAAAGTGCGACCTGCACTACCAGCACTCTCGGTGGCAGATTTCATAAAAATTTGTCGTCTCAGCTGCAGCTGATGTTTGTCACCTGCGCAATAGGTCCGAAAACACACAGAAATCAGAATTTTTATCGTTTTAGGGTTTTATAGGTTAAAAACAACATCAAGACAATAAAAAACAAGGGGATGAAGAGAAATCCTAGGGTTTGAAGTAGCTAGATATGCAAGGATCAGAAAAACGAGAGTGGTCGTAATTGTAAACTCGTGTGGAGTCACCAAATGTTAGTATGAATCTTAATTCCAAGCGTACGAAAAAAGACCACTTTAGCTGCGCATAACAAACAGCCCTAACAACAGAAATTACTGTTAATATCTTTAGATCTGCAGTCAGGTGATCAAGATAAATGCTACAAAAATCTAGATATATGCATTAGAAGACATTAAACAGTAAAAAAAACAAGATTTACTCCATGCATCCAATAGACAAGACAAGAATATATCAAATGAATTTTGTATTAATGGCACCTGGGAGGAAAACACAAGAGGTTGTTCCCTGTTCTCCTCAATGGGATGGGTTCTTGTAAGTCCTCGGCACTTCAGATCTAGAATTCCTCTCTCTGGATGGTGTAGAAAACCTAGACAAAAATGGTAGAAAATTATGACAATGATGGTGGATCAATAGCCAGACCAAAAGTTTATATCTAATGGGATCTTTAGGCAACAAAAGGTGAAAAATGAATGGGGAAACCCTTCTATTTATAACAAAATATTGAGTTAGTCTAGATATTGGTGCATAATTAAAATATTATTAATCAAATCAAGATCCAACTTTTATGGAATTTTTTATTATATTTGTTGGAGGGAAAAGGAATTTGACTTGGGTCAAATCCCTTTACTTGTAAATAATAAATAAATAAATGATTTATTTATCATTTTAAGGATGTGGTTGAGTAATAATCAAATAAATAATGATTTATTTAATTATTTATGGGTGATTTAGTTATATTTAACAAAGAATATTATTTAAATAAGGTTTAAATAACTAATATTTAGGAAATAATAAGATAAATAATGATTTATCTAATTAATTTCCTTGTTTTGGGTTAAATATAACCAGGAATATTAATCAAACTGTTGTTTAATTAATTATTCTTTGAGGAAAATCAAACAAATTTAGATTTATTTAATATTTCCTTATGGGGTTTCATGTTTAGACCATAAACAATTTAATAAAGATGGTTTACTAAGTTATTTTTCATAGTGAATGTGATTTTACTTGGGGTAAAATTGGTCTTACTTGGTGTACTTGGGTCCATCTAATAAAAATGGATTAGATGACCAAAAAATGGTGTAACACCATCCCTTTGCGATGAAGCCTTATTCCTTTTCTTAATTTCTATATTTATGGATTTATACCCTAGAGGCTCCCATGTGTTAAGTTGTATCACTGTATTGCATTTTCACTACTTGTCCCTCTTTTTCCTTAAGACAACTTCACTTGAACTTGTGTATAAGCCACTTTTGGCCATGAACTTTTTGCAAGTTCAAACCATGCATTCACTAGCCTCTGTGACTTGACACCCTTTATCCATAGAAATACCATTCTTTTAAGTGTTGATGACCAGTTTCTACCACCTTCCATTGAGCATAGGAATGTTCTAGTCCCAGGAACTAGTGCATCTGCCCTTAACACTCATTCTTTCCATTGTACCATATGAAGTATTTTATTCATTTTCAGGCTTTAAATATGAAAAATACAAAAAATATATATATTCCCAAAAGAGCGGGAACAAGACATTTACTTCCATATTTGATGGAAGTAAGAGCCAATTGTGTAGCCCTTGAACAAAGAACTCAAAACAAGTCTTTCCTCCATCGGGATGGGAATTAGTTTGACTTTAAGAGAGCCATAACCTTATCTTTGAGTCATTCCTCCTCCAGTTGGTTATCTCTTCCAATCACATGGAGAGTTTTCTAATGCCTCTTGCGTTGCAAGCTTATACAAAGATTTTATATTCTTTCATAGTGTTAGTGTCTGCTATACCCGCTAGTCACCAGTGATCAAATATTCTATTACAAGGTTTTCTTATGGTCTTAAGTCAAATTTTTATGGTTTCAGTAGGTCTTCAAATAAAAATTTGGTCATTGGCTAGTGTTTCTAGGTGTGTTACTACTCCTTCTAGTCCATGTTTTGGTCTTTCCGTGATTCATTTTGATGAGTCAACATTGAAATGTATCCATCACCATCTAAGTCACATCACCATGGTCATCATTCCACTCATCATTTCATGAAGTGTCACCATTAGGTTTTAGGGTCAAAATCATAAAAAATCATTCATTTCACCATTGATTTCAGAATTGAAGGAGTAGTAATATTGAAAATGTTCAATAAAGGTTTTAAAGTGTAATTTAATTTCAATCATGAATTTAATATGTTTCTCAAAGGTCTAAAGTTTCAAAGGTTCAAATCGAAAGTGTAAAGACTTGGTGGGGCCACTTAACCACCAAAGGTGAAAATTTATTTCCAAAGCTACAAAAGACCAAATGAGCTCCTCATTTTCTCATTTCATCTTCAAGAAAACTCTCTCCAGCAAGAAAACTCACTCTCACCCTCAGAAAATAAATTTATTTTCTCAAGAGTTCCATCTCTCCTTTGCGCTATGCTTCTGATGCGCATTCGTTGCACAGGTGCTGCGTATGAGTTGTGATTTTGTAGCACTTTTTCCTAAGCACTGTGTTTTCTTCATTTTGGCACAAATATTCACTCCAAGCAGATTCTTCATTAGAAAATAGGGTTCAATGTATCATATATAGGTAATTGGGTCCTCCGAATCACCTCTTGTATCTTCATTTTATGATTGGAAAAAGAAGTTCCCTCTTTTAGGGTTTTTAGTGCATTTTCTTGGTTTCATGTTCACATTGACAAATTCCTGAAAGAAACCCTAAGCCTGAAGCTCACTCACCTTCCCCCACCTGTTATGAAGGACCTAATATATTTCCCCATCCCCTACTCCTCATTTTCCCTATTTTCTTACAAACGCTAGCCTACACTAGACATTTCTAGGTTATGACTCTTTGTTCCCTTTTCGGACCCCTTCTCCTCACCCATTCCCTCAAATTTCACTTTCCCTTACTCCCTAATATCTCTCCCTACCCCCTTAAATTATCTAAAGAATTTAGGAAGCCGTAAACCCCTTCATCTCCCTTCATTCGTAAAAATTTCCCAAAACCCCTCTTTTTCCCTTCACTAAACCCTAATTTCCTTTCCCATTGAGCTAGGGTTAGCAATGGATTATGAAACCACTGAGTAGAAGAGGCACAAGGGAGGTCAGATCAATAGGTATGAGCCCACTTCAGAAAATAATTTTGCGTCTTCACCTTTCCTCAAGAAATCATTTAAGGATGTTGGTTGCCTTGCCTTTTGCCAAAAGGTTGAGGAATTTGGTTTTCATGACAAACATACCAATAATTTTGCCACTAGATTGAGGAGAGATAAGGTGACTATTTTAGGGGTTGTGTTCACTATTTCAAAAAATATCATTTCCTTAGCCACAGGGATTCCAGATAGTGGAAAAAATTGGTTCAAGAGTAGAGACTTTGATCTTGAGAGCTATAAAATGTACTTGAAGCCAACATACAAAGCAGCTCCTACACACATATTTCCATTTAGACACTTGTTGGAAAAATATACCCCTCTCATGAAATTGATCATGAGGTACTTCACATGTGAGGGAAGATACTCAAGGTTATATGAGTATCATATGAGACTCTTGATGCATTTCACTGGTGTAAGAACCCTAAACTTGCCTCATTACCTTTACAAGAGCATGGTAAAGATGGCAGAGAATGTAAGGAGAATGGGAGAGAATAACCATGCTAGTTTGTTTCACCAAGGCTTAGTGAAGGTATTGGTTTGCCATCAATTATCACAGATCTATTTCTCATGGGATGGTTTTGTTTATTCAAATTCCCTTTTGACTTATTCAAATCAATCTAGCAGTCACTCTACTCCCTTAGCTTCACCAGGATATCAAGAGGTTTCTTCCTCAATAAAACCTACCAAAAGAGTTCCTAGGGAAGAGGTGACACAAACATATGTCAGAGGTAAGAGGCTTGTGTTTGCTCTGGATATTGTTGAAAGTGCCAAGACCACTTCAGGTGAGCAAGGCTCATCATCACATCATGAGGCACCATTGCAAGATGAGGAACAATTCCATATTGACACTAACATGGCATATTTGGAGGTGACTGAAGAGAGAAAAATGCTAGATAAAATAATCTTGGAGAAGGAGGTTGAGATTATAGAGCTTAAAGACAACTTATCAAAGGAAAATTTCTTGGTCTCATTCTTGGAGCAGAAGAACATGCAATTACAGGTAAATGAACTACTCTTAAAAAATCCCAAGGTTGATTTGAGAAAAGATGATGTAAAAGGTAAGGTAGTGGTTGAGATTGATGATTCAGATGATCAGGAAGAGTAGGTTGGAAGAAATATACCAAGGATAAGAGGCCTCAAAAGGGCACTTGAGAAGTAAAAAACATCAACTCCACCAAGAACTCAAATGACAGTTGATGAACTCATATTGGAAGAAATTGATAAATATAGGGAATATTGGCTTGATCGAGTGAATTTCCACTAGGTGAAGCTCCTTAAGAGGGAAAAAAAGAACAACAAAATAAAAAGACAAATGCCTTTGCATTACTATACAAGGAATCAGGTCTCCAAGGTCAGGATCAAGCAGTTGAAGAAAAGTCTCAAGGAAACCCTAACGAGGAAAAAAGAGAACGAGAAGTTGGATTTGATAGCTGAAGTCTCTCGCATAGTATGACATATCATCACAGGCCTTCATGGAAAAAATTTGGTGAATTTTTGAAGAAATTTTGAAATTTTTTGGTTTTTGTGACTTTTGGCCAATTTGGAAAACACAGTACACCCAAAAGCTCATCCATCCAAATGCCAAAAAATTGATATTCATGGATATACGTTGACTCATACATCTCATCTATCCACCTGGGGTGCCTTGTCAGAAAAGTGGTGAAGAGAAAATTCCCATAAAGGGGTCAAAACACACTTTCTGCCACTATTTTGGAACAGGCGTTGCACTTTTGGGAGTAGCTGTGGGAAAATGCAATTTTCTCCCTCATGGAGTGTCCATTTGGCTTACGTGAGGTGTCTAACGACAAGTATACATCCTCATATTTCAAATTTATCCTTTAGAAGTGGATTTGGAGCATGGTAATGCCTCCAAAAGTCTCTCACAAGTGAGGCACTGTGCTTTATTAGAGGTGTGTTGCGCTTTATCAGACATGCGTTGCACTTTTCCCTGTATGTAATTTTTCGAGGTTTTTCTCATTAATTTTTGGTATGAATATGTTATTACTCTATTTTTATTTTGGTGTGATGTATTTAAGTGTAAATGCGATTGTTATAGTCACTTTGATGTAATTTTGGACCTCATTAATGAGTAGAAACTTAGTCAACTCTATTTGGAGGATTTGTTTTAGCCTCCCTAGACATTAGGGTTTTGTTGAGAAATATTTGTAAGTTGTTACTACACTGAGGGATTCGACCCTTGAGAGAGGGGAAATTGTTTTTTAGTCTATATGTATGGAATTTTCAGTCATTTTGATGGTTGGACATTAGAGGGTTAAATTCTTGTCGCTTGTATTTCATCACTTTTTATAGGAAATCAAAGGACAATTGCAACTATTATTAAGGAATTCTCATGTTGTGAGTTTGTGATAATGTTTTCTCTATGTTATAGTTTTATATGAATGATATACTTGTCTCCTTACCATATCTATCATCTTCAGTGATTTTCCTAAGAGGTTATAAGAATAATTCTTTTCATGAAATCTTTTTTTTGTTAGGAATGTCATTTTGTGTAATTTTCCTTCTTGATTAATGAATTCATGGTGCACATTCTCATTATGATCTATTTCTCTTTAAACCGTACATTACACCGAAAAACTCCTAAGCCATCACAAAATCATAGCTACCTTGCTCCTCTATATCTCTTGCAGTTGAAACCTTTGATAATTTGACCTAGTTCCCTGATTTTCATCCTTGATCCAACAGAAAAACCCTAAATATTTTAAAACCCTAGAGGTGAGATATCTAGCCTAAAATCCACTGCTGCACCAAACAAACCCTTGGCTGAGTTTTTTCATAGAGAGAGCCCTCTTTGTTTTCGTAGGGCTAGCTGCCAAACTAAAAGCTTGGTTTGAGGTTACCTCCATCGATATCCTTTCGTCCCTAGGACATTGTGGAGGCTAACACATAGAGTCATATTTGATTCATTCTTTTTTTCAAGGGAATTCAACCTGTGTTGGCCATTCTATGGTTTCTCTTGACTCATTTCAATCGTCCGTACCTAGTATGTCAAGTCCTTTTTAGCATAACATCATCTAATTGGTCCTTTGCTCGTGCTAATTAAGAAGTTATCCATTGAATTCTTACTGGTGGGTCTTCTCTTATTGACTTCGACAAATTTCTCTGAGAGTAGGCCTAGAGCCGCACCCTAGCCCTATTTACATCAATGATAGGTGAACTTTTTCTCAACATCGATCAGTATCATGGGTCTTTGATTGAGTGGTTTCCCTTGTGTTCGACATCATCTTACATTATCACACATTGGGATTCATACATTGCCTTGTTTTCCATTTGACCCTATTGTTGGATACCTCGCCCCTGTGTCATCTTTCATTATTGGTTGGTTTAGAGGGTTTCTATCGTGCGCTAGCAACATATTTTGTACACCAAAAATGTACTTTAGAATGGTTACTTCACCTCTTTTCATCTGAGTTATTCCAAATTATTGGCCTGTGGGTTAAACTCATGATTGTTGATGGGGGATTCCTTACTTCCTTTCATCCAACAGATCTTTTCCCATTGGATCCAAATCATTGCGCTGGGAACAAGATCTAGAGTCTTTTTTCAATACCTTAGGGTTGGAAATCATTAGTGGTAGACTTATTTGCTATCGAGACTGGGAATACATAAATGTATCCTAATTGATAGATTCTCTCAAGTGTTCAACTTCAACACATTTATTCACACTTGTTATATTGCACCGAGGTACCTTGACTCTCATCATCATTATCGATGAGTTGTCTTTCATTTATTAACGGTATACATCAATGACCGATAAACAAATGATTTCTCACATGTTCGACTTCAGCTCATTCATTACCATAATGTAGAAATGTACCATCTACGGTTAGTGAAGACCTCGAGTTTTTTCAACATCTTAGTTCAATTGAAAACTCCTTCAGTTTTCTTCTAGTGATAGCATCCACCTTATATGTTGCATTCCATCACAACAACATCTTGTATGTTGGCACCCGAGTTTGTGCAATACCACTATTCCACCTATATGACTTGGTACTTTGAGGATCAGTGGTGCAACATCAGTGATCATATATTCTTTGAGCATCATTGATCATACTTTGTTCTATATGTGATATTGACACGTAGCTCTGTTGTCTTCCTTTGCGGCTATGGTCAGATGATCCACTATGTATTATTCATTTTCCTGTACACTTATGTATACATGTTGGATCTTCTTTATACTTGATCAGCTTACATTCTTTACTATCTGTGAGCATGGGTATGCTTGCCTCAAACATGAGCGTTCTTTTTGATTTATTCAATAGGTTTACAACGAGTTGGAATCTGGTGATCTTCTCTCAGGTCAACAAAGGATATCGCTTTATACTTAATACATTTTGGCCATTTTGTACCCCTTCTGACCTCATATATTAGGGGGCATCTGTTATAGAATCATTTAGTACTCTGGTAGTTTTGATGCTCTTGTATGTCCTTGGGAATCCCTTTCCCATTTAAAATTTACCATTTATTAAAAAGTGATATTTTTAATTCCATACGTGACTCTGCCCTTCAAAAATTGCATACACACACAAGTACTTCCATATAGAACTCTCATATATAATTTAAAATATGAAAAAAATATAAAATATCCAATTTTTCGGGCGGGGTTTACGTGTTTCATTGAAATCCCACCTACATGAGTCTGTGGCCTAACTGAATTAACCAATTTCTAGTGGTATTTATACACCTCATGCGAAGGCCTAATTACATGACGGAACTAGGATAGTGACATTATAGTCATTTTGGTCCCAAATCAAGTCTGATTTCCCTTGTGCCTCCTGCACTGTGAGTCAAAGGAAACCCTTGTTTCCTTGTAGAGATGTTCATCTTCCCTTACATGGCATCCTGTTTCTTATGATAGATAGGTGATATTTGAGGCTTGGACTAGACGAATCTGGAGGAAGTTTTCATTGGTTCCGTGGATGAATCAGGTTGTATCTCTCCACTACTCTTTGCTGGTATCAATAAAGAAACTATATCTTGTTCCTAAAATGTTATGGTCTCATGTTTTGTGATTCATGTTGAATACACATCATGACTTATATGCTTATTCTTGATGATCTAACATGTTGATTATGCCCATGCTTTGAATTACTTGTTGTATATATGTTTCTCTGAACTTTGTTCCAGGTTTGATTGCTTTTGAGGAAGCAAAGGGTTTGAACCCTACGAGATCGACATTAAACGTAAGACCTACCGGTACTTATTTCGATCCTAACTTTAGTAGTTTACATAGTTTTCTTGCATGATGTATGCTTCTTGTTGATTGACTGCCTTCAATCTGTTGAGGTTGTCAACATTTACCTTAGGGAAGTTTTTCCTTCCAACAGTATCTCAAAACCTTATTAAACTCAATCACGTATAAATACACTATCATGAAGCATGATTTTCCATATTCCTTTATCATCAAGGTACTCATATTTATGTTTTATATTAGTTTTTGGGGAAGATTTTACTACTCATTTGGATAGTAATTTAAATATAGATGATTTGTTCCTTATTTTATTTTTTTGATGTAAAATATTGGTTATTTCAATATAATACAAAGGAGTTCCCATTATTTGAGTGTAATTTTTTTCATTTTTTTTAATATGATATTATATTTGTAAATAATAAGGACTAGCTATATAAAAATTTTGCTATAAAATTTAAAGATTCTCTTTTTTGTGACTAGAGGAATCAACAACTAGGTCGGTCTCATACTCGTGTAACACAAGAGTGATTCCAACTACTATCACTATAACCTCTAATGGAGAGTTAGGTAGGTGGGACACCCATCGTGGGTGACCATTATACAAGGAATGCCTTAACAATGTACCCATTAACCAAATATTCTATGCCCCGTGGGTTTAGCCAAAGACACGTATTGTTAATTCCTTATTTATAATTTTTGCTATGAATTTTTTTTATTTAACCAAAAATATTAAGTAAATTTTGCTTATTTACACTATTTTTTTTTAAATTCATATTATTTAATAGGGATTATTTAGATTATTTAATAAGAGGAGGAATTAGTAGGGATTGTACTTTGTAAGGAATTTTATGGTAATATAACCAAGAGGAGGAATTAACACAAAAAAAAAGAGTGCATGCACCCCCATGATTCCTGACTACCACTTCCTATCTGACAAGGCTTTGTCAATGCTACCACAAGGATGAGGATCTAAAATAGGGTAGAATTGGAGGGGCCAACAAGACATAGATGATGGGGAAAAATACCATAAAAAATACCATTTGAGAAGAAGAGGGGTCAGATGGGCCCCATGAAGAATATGTAGTTGAGTAATTCATGTAGCTCAAAGAATGGAAGTAAAATTTGTAACTTTCTTGCCAAAGTATCTGCAGAGAAATGCAAGGTGCTCAATGAACTATTAATTTAGGAATAAAATTCCTAAATGGAGAAGATATCAATCGTGACATAAAGAAACGGAAGGTTAAATACATACTAGGAATGAGTGGGTATCATAGTAAATATATGAACTCGTAGTTTTCACCTCATTCATTGCTCGAGGTGATAGTAACTTCAACCCTCTCACCACCTTTCTTTCCCCTAATCATGTCATGTGGCAGGGATTAGTATTCCCTTGCCAAGGAAATGAAATACTAATTCACCTACAAATATGGGAGATCAACCCAAGGACTGTTCGGTTGAGGAGATAAATGAGAGTAGCCTTCATGAACTCAGTTATCCACTACTTTATTTCCATTTATGTAAATATGTGAGGTTAATACAATAAATATTTTGGGAAGGTGGACATGAATTTGGGCTAAGTATCTCTCCAATTACCAACTATGATATATTTTTCATATGTTTGTACCATGAATTATTTTTGAAATTAATTAAATTACTAACTAAGAGCCCCATTCAATGAATAACTTAGAGAATATTTCATTGATTTCTTGTTGGAGACCAAATTCCAAAGCATAAATCTTTGTTGTGTTGTTGCTATTGAACCGTAGAGTGCTAGCATAGATATATAATATGCTACCTTCATGAGCTTTAAAAAATTATCCATTTCTAGTTGTACCTAATTACCTTTGGATGTCCCACCAAAGTTAAGGTTAATGGAGTTTGAAGGAGGAAGAGACCAAAAAATCATGAGAGGGGAGATGGGGATAATTAGGTTAGCTAGAAGGGGTTGAATTCCTAGAAATAAGCTATAGGAGTTAACAAATGGAAAATTTTAAGGTTTAGGACTTCCAATACAATGTAGACCAAGGGTGAATAAGAAAAATTTCCTTGACACAAAGTAGGATGTGATTCCATATTGAATTAATGAAGTAACTTTGGATGTGAATATTAAAAATATTACTAGACTTCCAAACTTAGCATAGGATGAAGACAAGGAGAGGGACCTGATATATATTTAGAATGGGATTCATAAAAGATACATACCTCCATTTTTCCACCATGTTCAAGATAATTCTCTTATTGTTCTTGGAATATCTAAATAGATTAACATCTTGAACCCACAGATACTCAAAACAAGGGAAAAAATTAAAAGATGCTCTACATCTTCAAAACCACGATGAGAAAGATGAAAAAATATGGACCTTCAAAACCATAGTTGGTTAGCTTGTCCAATCTTAACTCCTTTTCCCTAGCAAGAAGTGAAAAAAATTAGAAACCTTAGACACAAGTTTTACTTGCAAATATTTTACAAAATTTCCTATCTAGGAATATAGGTGTCACTAACTTTAAGTATTAAGCTTCATTCGTAATGAATATGCCTTTGTTATGATATCCCCACTTTATTTTTTCTTGATCCTATAATTTTTTTTATATTTATTTGTTACCTTGATTCCTAAGAGGTTTCATATCTGGCCATTTTTGGCATCAACATTCAAACTTATTTAGTAATTATCTCCTCCATTGCATCTATAGAGATGATATTTCCACTAGTTAGCCACTACTTAGTGACTTTTAGAGAGCACCAAGTCTCAAATTCCATGTATATATTCCTAAGAAATGGGGAATTGATCCCAAGATTTGTCCTACAAGAGTGCACTCTTTCTATGTAATTAACTCCCAAAAATAGTGCTTATGGATGATATGTTTACTAATATCTGTTATATTTAATATTGATGAGCTTCGGTTGGAAATATGTAATTTAACCCATTTCTTTGGGAACCACCAAGTCTTAGCCCCAAAGACTATACTAAAGGTTTTTTTTATCTCGGAGCCTAGTCCCCCCTTGAAGCTTTGGAAAACAAAGCTTGTCCCATAAGACAAAGGACCATTTTCCTTATCTAGAAGCACCACCCCAAGAGAAGGAGAACCATAGGCTATGAAAATACTTGAGTATGTTTTTTTTGCCACCAAAGTACAGAAAATATAGATGGGAAGAGCTTGGAGGACCGATTTCATAAGTACTAGTTGGCCTATGATGTTAAGTGAACATAAAATCCAGATATAAATTTTACTAGTCGTATTTTGAAGCTACTCAAACAAGGCATTTTATTTGACTGAGATATCAACTAGGGGATATCCTAGATACTTTCCAAGAAAGGAGAAATGCTTATAATGAAGTATACAATATATATGACCAGGGGCATCTAGGGGAGTGTTAAAGAAAAAAATTAGGCTTTAAGGGATTGATTGAGGTGCTTAAGGCTTCCATGAAACCATGAAGAAATTTGGAAAAAAAAAACATGAAGCTTTTGAAATAATAATAGTTCCCATTAACATGGTGTCATCAAAATTGTTGATAGGAAACCATGATATTTTCCCAAAATGGAAAAGACCTTTGATGTTGCGATTTGAAAATATCACCTTTATGGATCTTCCTAGGCCTTTCTCCACTAGGATAAAGATAAAAGGGAAGAAAGAATATTTTTGTCAAATTCCTATTGAGGTATAAAATTCAATAGAGCATATCCTTTCACAAAGATGTTAAAGAAGGGAATAGAGATAAAATTCCAATCCATTTGGACCACGATTCTCAGAATTAAAAGGATAGTCAAAATTTTGTGAATAAATGACCAACTTAGTTTTTGAAAATATTTATACAAATAAAGTTTAATGAGCATACCTACATTTTGGGATTTCTTAAAAAAGTGGATAATTTCTTGGGCCACCAAAATTCCATCTAAAATCTAAAGACCTTTAACATAACATTTTTTCTTCGTAGAGATAAGAAAGGGGAGAGTTGATTTAAATGTGATTAGAAATGATCTTTGTGGTAATATTGTAGTGACATTGATAATTTCTATGGCATGGAAACACCATATATCATCAATATTGTCATATTTTTGGCAAGGATTAAGAAGGTAACACAGAGAGTTGGTAGGATAAAGGTTGATTTCCTTGATTCTTATACCAATTCCACAATTTCCCCTCTGAGAAGAGTTAGCAAGCTTGAAATAAATTGGTTTTGAAGCCATCTAGACTAGGGGCCTGATTTTTGAACATGTCCTTAAAAACCCATTCCACTTTTGATAAATTAATTTCCAGCATTAATGTTTGATTTTTCTTAGGGGCTACCAGGGAAGGAATATTCCTTGTTATTTTCCTGATCACCTCCTTGTTTTTAGGGCGAATATTAGGGAGGAGAGAGTATTTGTAGCTAACTAGGTCCACTTTATTATCTTGGTGATAAAAGAGTTTTCTTCCTTCTACATACTTAAGAAAGGAAATCAAATTATGATAGTAAATGTTGCACCATCAATTTATGGAAGAATTTGTTGAATTTTCTAAAATAATGCAAAATAGAAACTTATATTTTGATTTGATAATTACTTTATAATGATTTCCAATCAAGTTATCTTATGTCTCATATATAATTATGTAATTATCCATAGAAAATTCAACAGTATTATAATGAAAATAGTAACATCATAAAGAGGTATCCATGCACAATAGAGATAATAATTTATCCTGGCAAAGCCCAACCTTGGGAAAATCCCAACAACTTTTATTCTAAGGGGATATTTCTCTTTAGAAATATTTAAAATTCCAAGAATATTCTAGAAATTTGTGCCAAAGTCCAAGCCTATTTACCAATAAATCTTGGTCAAAATCTCATCTTAGTTAATGTTGGTCAAGCTTTTGAAATGGTAAATTCTAGTCAATTTTTTGTCTTGATCAACCTATCTCCTACAGTAAAATTTGGACCTATGGTTGACACCTGCGGTTAAAGGGTCCATAGCTGACTTCCTATAGTCATACCTATTGTCAAACAATCTCTTCCTTCGGTAAATTTCAGCCTTTTTCCTATGGAAAAACTCTACAAAATTCTTGGTCAAAGGTAGCCAGAATATCGATCAAATAAATCATTTTAGACTCGGTAAAATGAGGGAGGTCAACCTTGGTCAAATTGAAGCTTTTATACTCAGTCAAACTTCAGATTTACTTCTTTTATTCTTTCTCGTGTGGATCAAAATAGTAGAGAGAATGTGATGTATGGGTTAATCAATGTGGAGGACTCTCACATTTATATACACTAGTGAAATGGGGTGAACTTTAACCAAGGATCACACCCATTCATATGCACGACTAACTTGACAATTTGGTCCTACATGAAGAAAAAATAATAATTTTAGTTTTTCATTTTTGCTATTTTATTTTCTCGGCTTGGAAGGCCTTTTTTCCATGTGGTAATACCTCTTGTTACTACACAAAAATCAATGCACCCTCTTATGAAGGGAGGTATTCTCTGCAACAAATTTTTCCTTGCTGAAATTTATCTGTCATTAAGAAAAGTTCTTGAGATTTTCATGTTTATGCATGTATATAACTCCATCCTTGAGTGGGAATTGTAACTCCTCATATGTACATGAGTATCTAAGTATTTATTTTAAAGTCCTTTATTGCTCCTTAGGAAAATGTGTAGTATCATCTGGTCATGACCTAGCCAAATCCTTTTAGAATCTAAGTTCTTTTATCTTCTCACAGGATAATTTAACTTTAGCCCAATCACCTTTCTGGTCAAATTCCTTTATGAACTATCCAAGTACTTATAGATTCTAAGCTGAATTATATCTATCTCCTTTGGTATACATGGACAAGTACTTTTGGCTTCCAAGGAGAAGATATGTCTAATCCTATAGTTTCCCTAGGTCATTCACCTCTAGTCCACCTAACCAAGTCCTTCTGGCTTTAGAGGCGAACGTATCCTATAATTCACCACTATAATTTCCTTCAGCCATTCACCTTTCTATTCAAAGTCCTTTTTGAACTATCCAAGTCCTTTTGGCTTCAAAGGTGAATGCATTCATCTCCTCTTGGTCAAAGTGCTTTATTACCCAGCTAAAGTCCTTTATGGATTCAGGAGATGGTCAACCCAATCCTGCAAAGACCTCATCATTCCATTCAAATGAGGGAGATATTCAACATCAAATTTAGTTTGTATTTTTCCAGAATATACTCATTTATGGACATGTACTAGAGCTCTACTTCTCCTCTTTGCATCATGTCCTCGATGAAGTGACCCGACCATGTCCTTCTAGCTTCTAAAGCCTCATTGTTTCATGACTTGTGATATTCCTGCAAATATTCACTTCACCTCATGAGACATATATCAAGCCACATTCAATTATACAACATAAGTACCACACTATTTGTTGTTATCGTATGATTAACCAAATATGAATCTCTGATCCCAAGAAATAGTGTATCTTTCAGAATCCTTCATTTCAATATTTGAGGCCAAACTTCTTCTAACATTGAAGTAGGTTTTCTTGTGGTAGTTTTGGATACTCCCTCTGTCATGGAAGAAAATACTCTGACCAATGTTTCTCTCTCTATCATGCAATCAATTCCTTCTACTGAACTTGTAAAAGAGTCCTTCTTTTGTAGTTGCTCCCTCTTACTCGGAGAGCCAGTCTTGTCATAATTTTTTCTTTTTTTATCATAATGATTCTAGAATCATTTCCTCAACATCATTCTTGATGTACCTAAAAACCTTAGTGAGGATTCCATTGAACAAACAATTATAACCAAGAAAAAAAATACAAGGACAAGGGCCAATGAGGGGATGAAATAATAATAGTAATCAAGGGAGGAGGTTATGAATTAATGATGTTTTGATTAATTGCTAAACGTTGTATGGATTTTTTGGCTCCCTCTTGATCTGAAATCTAATGAATATTTGATTCCTTGTCTTATTTTGAGGTGGATGCTCATCCTCATCCTCAACTTCAGTTGTTGACAGATGTTTCTTCCTTTTTTTGCATAAGAGCTATCATTTATCCATATCATGCATTCATCAAATTATCTATCCATGCTAAAGGCTCAAATACGAGCTAGCATCAATACCGAGTCATCCTCATGCTATCAAGTAGATAAACTAAGAAATCATCACACCGACTCTACTTCCATAAAACACTCTAGGTCTTTCTTTAGGGTTTTATCTTATAAACCCTAGGAATTTTGTCTTATGTACCACAAAAGCATAAGGAAACCTATGAATACCCTTTGCAATGTCATCATAATTTTCATATGAAAATTTTCCTACTATAGTTACAAAATATATCAATGTTTCCTGAAATAAATTTGTCGTTAATTCATCACAAGATGTTGTCACAACATCTCAAACCTTTGAAGAACATTGACCATAGTGTGAATAAGGAAAATCACATCAATATTTTGATATAGGTAACAAATTATGAACATGAGAATATCCTTTCTTACATAAAATTTTGTGACGGAGAATTCTCCTAAGTTCCCTCTAACTCTAAAGTAACTTCCTTTTGATCACAGTTAATGTCATTATTACTTAATCTTAGATGGTTTTCCACACACTTATTTTCTAGTTGACCTTGCTCTACAATTTTTTAGTTCTATTATCCATAGAATACCAGATCCTTTACATACACAACAAACCACCTTCTTCCTTATCAAAAACCTCATTCTTACCTATGTTTGTCTCTTAGATAACTTGAGGAACATTGGCCCTGCTTCTCAGGGTCCTTTCGACCATTTTTAGGCCTACGACCTATCCCTAGAATAGGTTTTGGCCTCCTATAACTCCTATTTGTGGGCCTGAGTCCTTTCAAACAACTTTTTTCCATTGATATATGACTTTTTGGAATTTTTTCAGAATTTAGTATACTCTTCCTTCTTCATAAAAAAATAGACAAACACTTAGCTGCTATGGTATTATTTCTCTTAGAATTATCATCATTTGATACTTCTCAATATAGATTTTCATTTCATTTTCCTCTCCTCACACTTAAAATATGATATATTTTGAATCTTCCAAAAAATATATCAATGTTTATTCATCTCCTCCATTTATAGTATCTTCTACCTTAAACTCAATTTCATATTTATTTGCTAGAATGGAAGCATACATGTTTAGGAAAACATATTTGGGAATAGGACCAATAATGGTTAAAATTATGGGAAAAAAACGTGAAATATTAATCAAATTTATTCCCACAATCAGTATATAGGAATAGGAAAATTATCCCAACTTGAGAACTAAGATCCTTAGGAGTCAAAATAAGACCTTGAGGCTTTCTCCTTAGCTCCCTCTGGTTCTAGACTACTTTCCTTATCTTCCATTATGAGACTTGAGAAATATTCAAGCTATTGAACACTTGTCTCCTGGGCTAACTTAAGTGGCTTATCTTTTACCAAGATGTGATTCCATGTTGAATTTTGTACAATAATTCACATTATAAATTGATCTTCTAATATAATAATTACTTTCCAATGATTTCCAATAAATTTATATGACGTCTCATATATCGTTATGTAATTATAAAAATAAAATATCAAAAGTAATGAAATGGAAAAAGGTAGGATCATAAAGAGACATCCGTGCACAATAGAGGCAACAAATTTATCTTGTGAAAACCCAATTTTGTGAAAATTAAGGAAACTTTTATTCTAAGGAGAAAATATTCTTCAGCATTATTGTTTTATGGAAATCAAACCTACGAATAGATATGTTTTCCCTAAGTGTGGTGGTCGCACTTAGAACAACAAAAAAAAAATATTTTACCTTTTCCTTAAAATGAATAGATAAGGGAAGAACACCTACTCATGATCTATCGCTATTCCTCGCCTCCCTTTTGTCACTTCCATCGCTCTCAATCGAATTGAAACCGCTTGATTGGTACCTACAATGGCTAACAGAAGACAAAAAATGACATAAAGGCATATGATATATTCATGTTAAACTAATTGAATCGATTACATTTGAAAATACACATACAACATCATGAACACGTGTATTAGGAAAGGAAAAAATACCTTTATTATGAAGTAGAGGGAGAAGTTACAACCAGTTGGATCGATTCGATGTCAACTCACTCCAACTTCAGTCCTATCATCATCACATTAGCAACATCACTCCAGTAGCATAAAATTACATGAAAACGACCTTGAAGAGCTGTGATCTCACCAGCATAACTCTACTAATTCAAATTCTTGATCCCTTGTGCACTATGATCAGTGCTCAATTTATAGAAAATGAAGGTGGTTTAGCATTAATGGATCATTGAATGGATTTTCAAAAAATTTATGAAGAGGTTTCCTTGTTCATGGGAATATGAGGATAAGAGGTTCAATGGATCCATGGTGTTCATATTGGAAGTTGTCAGATGATGTGATAGCTAGAACAACTTCTGGAAGCCATTAGAGGGTGGGAAGATTCCCAGAATCCTATGAAAAATTCATTCACCATCGACCAACACACTGTAAAGTGGGCCTAGATGCTCTACAATTCATCTTTGCATGGGAGTAGATGCTCTGCAAAGCACTTACTGCAGTTTAGGGGTGCATTGATGGCTCAATGGAACACTTCAACTGGCATCAAAGAAGTGAAACTTTCATGGAGGAAAACCATCAATGGGATGACTTGTTTAAGGCATGTAGAAACTGATTTAGAGTATAATAGACCCTAATTGATACTGATCTGGGTTTTGGGAGTGATGCCCAAATTAACCTGTAATAGCTGCCCCCTAAAGCATGAAGTCAAAAATGATAATGTTGAATGATATGACTTACGACGTGATTAGTAGGATCTGAAGCGGATGATGACCTGCATCAATTAGAATACATTACATCATGATTTATTTTCATCTTAGACATGAATTTCTTATGGGGGCATACCCATACTCAGCACATAAACTATCATAATATCATAAATTTGTCTATAGATATGGACCCATGATAGGATGACCATCTGTGCAAAGACCATCGTACGAATGATGTGGTACTACACCTGAAATCACAACCTGGATGGATGAAACTAGACATGGGGTCTTCTATATCGTTCACTCGATCGCTTAAGTACGATTCTAACCATGATAATATGTGATTTGAAGTCGGACATGGGAAGACACCGTCTGATTACCAGCCAATGATGTAAGTCGTTAACAGATGCAAGAGAAGCCACCGATGATGGTAATGGCTCTGAAGGTACTACAGTGCATTCTGCATGGCGTGAATAGATGATTTGATGTTGAAAACCATACAAAATCTTTCGATTGAAGGCCTGTGATGTCAACTTATCGCCGAAAAAGAGAAACCTGCCATTGATGTATGCAAGCTCCAAGTTACTGAAAGGCTATTTCTAGGTCAACTTCTTGGATGATGAGTTGATGTTGACAGGAAGCGACTCATCACACGAGGGCCTTGATGTATCCCCCATCAACGACACGAAATGGGAGTAATGATTTTAGAGACAGAATGTAACTAATCAAGCTATGTTCAGGGATGGCGGTCTTGAAATGACGGTTTATGAGTATTGCAAAGGATGAGGAATTACTGAGTGACTTCTCTTAAACATATCAATGACACTGAATGAGTTGGAAGCATTGACCCAAAACCAAAGTGATGGATGGTGTGATAGACCATAGGTATGATAGACCATCAAGCAGATAACCCAACCCAAAAGTCACAAAGATGAAGTAAATGAGTGTCATGTTCTAGAGATACTTTCTACCATAAAGTGATTTATCCCTTTCCAGTTATTGCCAGTCATTGCTGACTAGTGCCTCTTTATTTTTTAACAAGTTTGAGGAGGATAACATATGCTTGATGTATAATTCCTCCCTTCGAGTGAATCCATCACTATGTGATTTTTTAACAAATCTAGTGAAGGTGAAACTCGATCTTTTCATGATGGACAAGTCCGTCGCTATTTGATGTTTTAACGAGTCTGACGACAGTGAAAACTCGGTCTTTTTTCATGTTTAGAGAGTTTGAAAAAGGGATGAAAAGAAAACTCCATAATTTATTTTTCGTAAAATTGTTCCTCAGATCCGAAAAAGCATAAAATAATACCTGAGAGAACCTCCTAGCCATGTTCGAATAGGATCTTCCTTTTTCGTAAATAATCTATCTCAGTCTAGAAAAGGGTTAAACTTATACTGAGTATATGTCATTTAAATTCCTTTTACAAGCTCAAAAGGACAAGTGCTCGAAAATATTTTTATGTTTTGGGAGTTTGAAAAGAGCTGAAAGAGAACTCCAAGGGGGTTCCTTTTTCGTGTTTAACAGAGCTAAAAAAGAGATAAAAGTGTGCTTTGTGGTCAAAATTCATTTTATGATCATGCACGTCGAATTCACTGTATCTGCTGTAAATCTGCTCAAAGAACCACCAAACAAATTAAAAATAGTTGTTTTAATAGTAAAAATGGGTAAAAACCATATTCAATTCATTAAGTATGCATGAATTAATCAAAAAGACTATTTAAATAAGAATTTACCAAGTCATTTTTACCATTTCACATTTACCATTTAGTTTTCAGTGCTCTCAGCCAGTTTTACCCTCGAACTTCAGCAACTGATTGCGACAGATTCTATGGACCATTTCTCGTGTCGTCCAGACCAGGTAGGAGATCTTACATTTCTCTTTCTATTGATTGAATTATTTTTCAGTTTCATGCAAAAAATTTAGGTTTTTGGGGCTCCTAGGATAAATATACAATGCCCTAGGACCAACGCACCCTTGGATGTCAAAAGTGCATTACAGAGGGGCCGAAAAGAAGCCTAGGTCCTCTGCAATGCTATGTCCCCCACTCAGGAGTGCATTGGGCGCAATTCAGAAATTTTCATTATGTTTTCTGCCCAAAATTTCTCCAGTTTTTTGCATGGAATGGATCCTAACTAAGCCTATTTTTTGATTTCAGAGTTTGATTTGATCAGAATGTTGATTACATGGTGATAAAGAGAACATGAGGAATAGTATATGGTTGTCCTAAACGATCCTGTCATTGTGAAAGCCCTCAGAGACTATGGGTTTCTCAAATACTTTAGATTGTCAGGGATGAGGCAACATATGGAACTATTTCAGTTCTCGATTCACTCATGGGACCTGGCACTACAAGAATTTCACATTGGGGACAAAGTGCTCCCAATTTTGGTTGATGACATTTACTTTCTGACAGGTTTGTCGAGACATGGTGCCCCCATTTTCCTTGTTGGTTTCGTCCGTGGAGGTGAGACAATGAAGGACTATATTCGACAGTTTTTTTGGCTAGGTACAAATCCTAGCAAAGGTGGACAGATAAACATCATAGATGTACATGATATTCCTTTGCGAACCCTCATATTCACTATCTCAAATCTAGCTAGAAACATGGCACTTCATGTTGCGAACAAATCATACATGCAGTATGTGCTTGTGTGTCTCGAGCCAACTGTGTTCAACAGGGCTGAAGCAGTACTCCTTCAGATGAAATAACAACTGACCAAAGTAAAAAGTGGCAAGACAAAGAATTTTAGTTATGGACCAATCTTGTTCACTTTCGTTTTGGAGCGAGTTCCACTGATGCAACCACATCATGTGACACCGAGTTTAGGTGGTCCTAGAGATCCACGGATGCAGCGATGGGTTGAGTTGATGGCTATACATGCTGGTCAGTCATCAATCTCATTTTCCACTACATTCTTAACTTGGCTCTGATTACAACATATTGTCATAAAGGAGCATCCATATGCAGGGATGGATTTCCGTGGAGACCCGGATTTGATTTTACCATCCGTCGCTCAATGGGGTGCTATAGGTAAAATGTTTGACCATGTTTTTTATTTTTTTGTGTTTTTTACATATTTTGTGTTTTTAATGTTTCCAAGGCTAAACTAAAGATGTTTCATGTATGTAGATGCAGGAACTGTTCGACCAGTGGGTCGTGCACAGTAGGCGGGTGAACCAGCATAGAGGATTGCCGAGAGAGGAGTCCTTTGGGATTTGGATTTGGTTGGGACTCTTGTTGAGTTACAGCAGCATGTGGAGGGGTTGACTCTCGGGATACCGGATATCCGAATCGAGGAGTTACCTATGAGGCTCCAGCTCCATGCTATTGGTGTGCCTAGCCGTTGGATGAGGCTATTGCACATGATAGCCAAGCAGTTCTCTTCTATCATGAGGACCACTAGGCCTACTTAGATTATGTTATGTTTGTATACATTTTGAGGTCATATGACCAACGTGTCTTGGGCACAATTTTTTGTAAAAACTCGATTATATATCTATTTTATTTATAGTGTTTTCCTATGGTTATGTGCAATCTTATTCAATTTTGTGATGTGAATTGAAAATTTATATTTACATATGTTGCAAATTTTTATTTAACACATAATTCACTAAAGAATCAATTAAAGTGTTAAAGTTTCTAGAAATGTGTTGATATTGGATGTAATCAAAATGTCTTTCCAAAATATGAATGCTAAGGAACATACGATGAATAGTTGTGTTATCGCTCTATAATTTTAAGATTGGCAGAAGAATTATATAGGACAACATCAAAATTTCTTTTGAAGTTGGGATCTGGCCCTGCCAGCTTCAAAGAGGGATCTCTCTTTATGTTTTCGCTTTGTTTTATGAGTTGATATTAGGCTAGTTATGATAGTGTTGAATTGTTTGTTTGTTTGTTGGATTATTTGGTTTGATTGGTTGGATTGGTTGGTATGTTTAAATTAATTCCTTTCCATTGGGCTATGGATTCAGATAAAGGGTGGATGCTGCATCAAATTTTTAAAGAGTAGTTGCAGGGCAAGCTAGTTACAATTATTGGATCTTACAATTATAAATGAACTATGAAATGAAGCAATGGTGAATTCAGTAATGATTAAGAAGAATTTAAGAATTTCTCAATCAGACTTTAGAAGAAAACATATATATTTTAAATACAAGCAGAAATAAGGTGTTCAGATAACAAATCTTATGCTTCACTTTTTGTTTTAAAATTAGATTAAAATGATACACAGTAAATAGGAACAATGAAAAGAACTGTCACAAAAGGAAAAACATCACCAATAATATATAGCACAAGTATCATGTGAATGGTTTTTTTATTATTGATGTTCCAGCAATAACTCTAAAAGGTATAATTCTCAATAGAAAATGATTACAATGATCAGATTCCAACCCCCGAATACTTCGAATACATGAAGTATTTATACTAATTCTACAAAGATTGTCGTATCAAACAAGAAATCTATTATTAATTACAAAAATAATAGTATTTGACTAACGTGACCCAAAAGGTGGAATCGTTGATGACATTTGGACATATGTCACTTTTATCTAGGAAAAAGTTGCTACACGATATAATCTGTTTGTTGTGCCGGCTATTGTGCTGAATGTAGCTGATCTTTACTCTTCCTGATACTCACACAACTTATCCCACTGATCTTCATCGAGAATATTTATCTTTGTGTCTTTCTGATAGATCTCATATACCTTAGTATATCTAGAAAATGTTGGTTTGACCACAAAGATATGCTTTAATTCATGCTGAATGAAAATATCATTACTCATAGCTTCTAGAAAATCTCTCCTTGTCATAGAACCTTTGATGTTTGAAAAGTTGGTTATATCCTTTGCAATTTCCTTAAGCTTCTTTACATAATCTTCCCTATTTATCGGTTTGTCATTGACAAAAAACAAAGAAGGAAAGCCCCTCTTAGTTAATGGATCAATTATGTTAAAAAACCTGTTGACTGCAATTTCCAACCCATGACATTTTCCCTCAAGATGTTGAGCTAAGTTCTTTTTTGTGAGAACCTTTTCAATTCCAAGATTTTTTATGTTCTATCATGTACTCTCAGATCATAAAGTTCATATCTTTTTTTGGAATTCAAAAACTTAATGATTCTATTGGATGTATCAGGCATATCTCCCAGCTCTTCATTTATAGTGGAAATGGCCTTATTAGCTTCCTCAATCAATTATTTTTGCTCAAAAATAATATGGATATATGGCCAAATTTCATTCATGGCTTCAATAATGCTGGTCAATATAATTTGTTTAGCTTGACCTAGGGTGTTACCAATGGAGGATTCCCTTTCAGACTTCTGTAATTTTTCTATCTGCTTTTGAATTCTCTGTAATTCTGTGCATGGGCAGTATCAGTTCTTACCATCTGGTCTTGCAAAACTTTGTTTTGAGCTAGTAGTATTTTAATTTCTTCTGATTGTAATGACATATTCTCCACTTATTTTACTAGCTGATCTGCAGCATCTCCTATGTTAGTTGTAGAAGTTTTTGATGTAGGAATGGCTGTAAGGGGTATAGCCTCTAAAGGGACAATAGATGTTTTTGCAGCTTGCTCTTTTTCTTCGATCATTTTTTCCATCTCATTTTCCATTTGTTTCAGCTGGGAAGTCTGCTCCATGATGAGTTTCATCATCTTTGACTTTTTCTCCTCAATTTCCTTTGTGAGTGGATCTTATATGGCTGACATCTTAAGTTGCTTCCTTAATGTCATTATATCTCCATTTTTATTTTTAATTGTCTCTTCCACAACCTGCACATTGGATGGGTCATATCCCATTTTTACAACCAATTCCTGCAAGGATTTTATCCTTGTATCCTTGGACAGATAAGAGATCTTCTCCTTTTTAAGCTGTGACTAACATTTGCTAATGAAACCTACAACTTAGAAAAATTCATTGTTGTATTGGCTAGTGTACAAGAGATCATTTCACCTGCTTGTTTATGCAATTTAATCTGGTTGATGGGATGAATATCCTTGATGTTGAATTCGAATGAAGTCTTCTTGTAGTCTGCTGCTATCTTAGGCTTTGAAATTTGAGCTTCCAGGAATGCCATGTACATTTTCCCTTTTTCAGAGTCAAATGCTGATAAGAGTCTTCTCTAATAGCTGGAATTTTTCTTCTGGAACTGGGTGTATGTGCTATTATTCAAAATTTCATTCCTTAGTTTGATTTCCCTCAATGTATCAAAAATTGTCTTTTCCTTTCCTGTAGTAGTAGTGGATGTGGATGTCTGAAGAGCTTGCTGCTGACTTGGCACAGTAGTTGAAATAGTAGGGGAAGAGATGGGATGACCACCTACTGGAAAAGATCTTGGAGTGTCTCTGATGTTGATAATTGTCTCCTTCTTTAACTCTTTGCCATGATCAATATCCATATGGATCCTGGCTCTTTTCCTATATTTCATTTTAAATTCTTTATTGGAAGTATCTGTCACTGAAGGTGACTAATCTTCCCTCTGCCTCTTCCCTATTGCTTCTTTCTTATCCTCTTCGTCCTATTTTTGTTGTGGCACAGGGGTTTGTAATACTGAAGTTGATATGGCCTGCTCCTCGGCCTCCTGCAAAGTGTTCTCTGCCCATTCTGTTTGATTCATGAACTACTCTATTTCTAGCATGTGAGTGTGAATGTAGGTTGTAGACTTGTTTTCCACCCTCATTTTAGAAATTATCCCAAATGGATCATAACACCATGTAAATATGTGAGTGAATTTCATCTCTTTCAATCATTTATTAGCTTCCTCTCCTGCTACCCTACTGTTGCATATGAATGCTCCAATTTTAGAATTGATTCTGAACTGTGATTTCTTCTTTGCTAAAACAAAATGAACCTCATCAGCATATAGTATCTGTCTGATATACTCCAAGGAAAAAATCCTAATTGGGGGGGATTTTGGAAATTTTTAGGGAGGTAATTCACATCCATAAATCCTCAGTTATGTCTAGTTCTGGTATAAGTAACAGTCAATTGTTTTAACTTTATCTGAAAGTTGCATAATACTTTTGATGTCTTCCCTTATTCTAGGCTTAGTTGTGCTACTTAGAATACTCATGGATGGATGTACAAACATCTCAGTAATTTTTTTGTATTTGTACTCTTCTTTTTCCTTCATCAATAGAGTGGTCTAGAAGTTGACAGACTATGGGTGTCCATCATCATCCATCTTCTTCATGAAAAATTGAAATCTTTCTGCCTGAAAATATAAAAACATGTAAACAATAATAGAAGTATACTTAAACACTTCCTCTGTATGAAAATTTACAAATTGTTCATGGATGATGTCGGTTAGGAATTGAATGAAGTTAAACATAATAGAAGGCTTGGAATATGTGGACAATATAGACAAAAATCCTATAGTTTCCTCATCTACCCACTGGTCAAAGTAATACCCAAGAAGATATGAAAGAATAGTGACTATATGATTTGTTCTATCAGGGAATATAGATGAGGAATATGGAGGGTTTTTCTGGGGTAAAGGGGTATTTTCATTCAAGAACAGTTCAAGAGTTTTGGCTCTCTTAGCGAAAGCTAGCTTCTGGTATAGCTCTATGAGGGCTTCAAGGGAAAAAGGTGTTATATTTTCTGTCGAGGGTCGATGCATCATTTGGATAATGGATTGGGCATTGAATGTAAATAAGACTTCACCAATAGGGGAAATTACATCCCTTTGATTAGGGATATAGCAGGCATGGCACTTTCTGATGAATTCAAGGACACTATGGGTTTTAGGGAAAATGTATTAAGGGAAATTGGTGTCCCACAATCCAATGTCATCAGCATTATTAATTACTTTATCCTCTAACCAGAAATAAACATCAAATAGGTCGAATTCACATAGTGTCTCATGAATTTTGAAGTCTCTGTCTACAAGGCTGATATTGTATTGGTCAACAAAAGGGTGAACTATGGGGTTAAAGGATCCTTGACCTTTATTTTTGGGAGGCATGATTGGTTCAGGCTGCAAAAACTGATTAATTTTCTAGTTGTACAGGTATGCAAGGAACGGAAAGGAAATTAGAACGGAAAAAGCAGAAGAATGGAGAAAATTACTATGATCTACAAATATTTGATGTCTTTCCCAACTTTTCTTGGACCTGTAACAATTCGAAATGAAAACTTATTGTAGAAACAGTATTAGGAGAGCACATTAATGTTTGTAACAGGCGGGAGGAGGTAATTTGTATTTTCCCAGGTTTTCGTTGTTCATGGCGTGGATCTGTTGATTAACAGTTAAGTAAATTAATTACTTAGCAGGTTGATTTGTGCGAGAAAAGAGGTGATTGGCGAGAGCAACAAATATGTGAGGTGGCACAATGGGTTAGATGGAGGTATAATGGTCACAAGTATGGTTTTGGTTGTCGAAGAAGGCCAATTTACGAGGGGATTAGCGCACAGTAGGAGGTTTCAGTAGGGGGGGTGAAACCTCACCATCACTCACCACATTGCTATGGGTCCAAGTTTGGATAACTCCCATTTCGAAACACCTCCTCTCCCCCCCCCCCCCGCCCCCCCCAACGGTAAAGTCCGGATGGTGTGGGGGGGGGGAGAAAAGTGATATTGGCCATCGGATTAAAAGCTATGGGTTAAGATGAGGGGAAAAGGTGGCGGGGTTTTATGAAATGTCTTTGCAATGTAAATTAGGATAAAATTTCATGTTTTTTTCCAAATTCATCCTCTTTTTTCTACCTACCCTTTTCTTCTAAGCTAACATTTTTCATCTTTTCTTTTGCAGGGTGCATTTAAAATAGGATACCCAAATCACATTTTTCATGAAAATCCATCCTACTCTACACTTATTTCACATATTGATTCAGATTACACTGTTTAATCAATTTCATTTCTACCTAGCTACTGATTTACCAAGATTAAATTGTCTGGTAAATCTTTATTCACTATCCTATTCAACATAAATTCAAACTTGTTGAATCATGCTTAGACTGTATGAATTGAACAAACTAACTTATTAGTAGTGTCATTTTGACTTGCAACACTTTTAGTATTATTCTTTTATGGGGTTTTATTTTCTTTTATTTCATTCTTTTCAACTTTTTTCTTTTGTCTTTTTGTCCTTTTTTTATTTCTTTTTTCAACATATCCTCTTTTCTTTTTCTTTTTCATATTTTTTTTGGAAATAATTTGAATATTGAAATTCATGTACAATATGAAATTGAAAATATAAAATATAAAATACTCAATCACCTCGAAATCATATAATTTATAGGACCTTAATAGTGGCTCCAGCTGGGGATGGCACCTCTCCAAGTGAAGTCTTAAGAACATAAGATCGGTAGCCTTGAGTACTCCATTTCTGCAATGTCTTCATCTGATTTCTTTTTCTATTTTAAAATACTTATGGTATCTCATCAAACCATGCTTAGGGCCTTCTCTACGAGCTTCAACCTTTGTTAATAAGTTACCCAATCAAAACTGTAAAAACTATGATATTTACAATGATGAAAGATAAATATGTATGCTTAAGAAAAGTAATGCTTCAGCATCTTGCCATTGACAAGGCCTCCAGGTATTATGGTTCCATCTAGTTCTTTAAGGAAAAATGCATTATTTCCCCTTAAAGCATAAACAATGTATGGTCCTTTCCAAAGGTTGTGAAATTTTCCATGTTTAACTTTGTCTTCTCTTCTAGAATCCCACTTGAAAAATTTGTCTCCAATGTTAAAATCACCAGCCTTTGTTCTTCTGTCAAAGATCTTCTTAATATTTTCCTGAAGAACCTGGGTCATGTTATAAACCTCTTCTCTAGATTGTTGTAACTGGATAGTTTGATTTATCCTTCTCTGTACATAATTTGGTTCAACCTGTATTTTTTGAATGATATTCATGACTGGAACTCCTAAAGAGGATGTAAAAATTGAATCCATTCCATAGAACAATTGGTATGGTGATATGCCAATTGATTTTTTGGTAGTAAGTCTGTCAGCCCAAAGTGCATTTACCAACTTGTTATGCCAAGATTTATTGTTGTCTTCTAACAAATTTTTTATGATGTTTACCAAAATTTTATTTGAGGATTCAGCCAACCCATTACCCTAAGGGTAATAATCTATTGAATGTCCCAAAGTAATGTGGTATTTATGACAAAATTTAACCATTTTAGTGGATTTAAAGGTTGCATCATTATCAGTGATGAGTTTTCTAGGACAACCAAATCTGGAAAGGATATTAGTTTCAAGGAATTTAATAATGACAAAATTAGTTGCAGCTCTGGAAGGGGTAGCCTCTATCCATTTGGTAAAGTAGCCGGTGGCAGTAAGAATCCACTTGTGCTGGGAAGAGGAAGGTGGAAGAATTTCACCAATGAAATCCAATCGCCATTGTTGGAAAGGGCTTTCAATAGAGATAGGCTTGAATGGCAGGGGCAACAATGTTTTCTTTCCTTAAAATATTTTTCATTTATGACATGCAATTACCATCTTGTGTATGTCAGGGAAAAGAGTAGATCAGTAAAAACCAACCCTAAGGATTTTATTTGCAGTGGTTTTCCAATAAAGATGTCCACCATAGTCACCTTCATGGAATTCTTGCATGGATGTTTCTACATCATATTTTAGCAATAATTTGAGTAAAATACCCCCAACATCTTTCCAATATAATACATTTTCTATAATTCAAAATTTAATTGCTTTCAACTTCAGAAATCTTGCCTTTGTTTTTACCAGACCAGGAGGAGGATTTAAATTGAATAAAACATATAAGAGGTCTGCATACCAGGGTGAATTTATGAATGATTCATCAATTTCTGGAGTCACCGTTTCCTCTTGTTCATCCAATGAATAAACCATGTTGATATCTAGTGCATGAAATTTTTACTCAGCCATCAGTTTGGCTAGTCCCTGTCCTTTGATCAACTTGGTGGGTTTGATTTCTAAGTCATATTGCAGAATGACAACTATCCATTTGCCTCGCTTTCCATCAGGTCCATTCTATGTTAAAATGTCTTTGACCATGGAATTAGGCACATAAGCAATAATATGGGAATGAAAAATGTATTCTCTAAAATATTTTATTTCTTTAACTAATACAAAGGCATGTTTTTCCATAATGTTGTATTTCAAAGAGGCATCTCTTAAAGCTTTGCTAAAGAATGCAATACGTTGTTCAAATCCTTGACTATTTTTCTGCAATAGGACAGCTGCAATAGTGTGTTTAGAAGCAAAAGAAAATATAATGAAATCTTTGGTAAAATCTAGGCTAATTAACAATGGAGCTTTTGTCAATGTGTGTTTGACTAGATTGAAAGATTGTTTAGCTTCGATATTCCACCTAATTTCTGAACCTTTTTTAAGCATGTTTTTGATATTTCTAAGAATTGCTACAAGATTAGGAATGAATCTCCTTAAGAAATTTATTTTTCCAATAAAAGACTGAAGTCCTTTGATGTTTCTTGGGTGACTGATTTTAAGTATACCTTCAATCCTACTAGGATCAATCCTAATACCATCCTTAGAAATAATATGACCAAGAATATTTCCTTCTTCAACACTAGAAAGTGTTTTCTTAGGATTTAATGAGATGCCAAAACTTCTACATTTTTTTCAGACTCTTCTTAGATGTGCCAAGTGCTCCTCATCAGTTTTCAAATAGACAATAATGTCATCAAGATAAATCACAATAAAACGACCAATTTCATTAGCAAAAGAAATATCCATTGCTCTCTGGAAAGTGGCTCCAGCATTCATTAACCCAAAGGGCATCTTCACATACATGAATGTTCCCCATGGAGTATTGAAGGAAGTTTTATCCTGATCATTAGGATGCACTAAGACTTGGTTATATCCTGAGAAACCATCTAATAAGTAAATCCTACTAGATCCTACTACCCTTTGTAATATGTGATCCATTGTTGGTAATGGGTAGTTGTCTTTTAAGGAGACATTGTTTAGATTTTTGAAGTCAATGCATAAACTGATTTCTCCAATTTTCTTCCTTCTAGGCACAATGTTAGATACCCATTTAGAATATTTGAGAGGAACTATTAATTTAGCATCACACATTTTCTTCACTTCTTTCTCAACCAAAGGAATTAGGACAAGATTTATCCTACACAATTTTTGTTTAAATGGTTTTTGATCTTCTTTGATTGGGATTTTATGTTGTATGATACTAGTGTCATATGATTTCAGGTCTTCATAACTCCATGAAAATACATCTATGAATTCTTTGAACAAAGCTATGTACTTTTGTTTCTGAATAATGGCACTGATTTTGACAGTTTTATCATTTTGGGATTATTTTCACTACCTATGTTACACTCTTGTATGCTTTATCCTGTGGGTTCTATTGTTGGATTTTTTTCTGCATCGTTTAAATCAAAAGGTTCTTCTAATGGGACAAGACCTCTAGGTAGGACATTATCCTTAAGCTGAAGTACCTCAAATTCCTCTTTTTCCGGGTCTTTTTTCATGCAATTCTGGTTTATGTACAAGTTTTTTTGCTAAAATATTTACATCAGAGACATCAAACTTTTTATCTACACTAACATGTACATCAGTTTGGCTTTCTACTTCACAATACAAATTTATACTAGTATATTAAAACTCATCCTTTGACTGCAAGAAACTTTCAATTTGTTTGTCATTTCCAAATACTTTCCAATATCTGATGTTCTCAGGTACAACTGGACAGTGTTTAACTTCCACTGTGTATTGTCTGCTGGGATGAGGAAACTTTCATGTGCTTGCTGAAAAATCCAAACCATTAGCTAGGATATTTTGAATTCTTGGAATGACAGCAAGATCATATTCTTCAAAAGTTCTTAGAAAGTTAAGCAAGACATTTCTGTATGCTCTCAATCTAGGATGTTTTGCAGAATATTCTCCTTTGATATGTTTTATAATTAATTCAGAATCCCCATGAACATAAATTCTTTTAGCTCCTAATATTTTCAGCACTTGTAACACTAAGAGAAGTGCCTCATATTCTGCTATGTTATTAGTGCACTGAAAATTGATTTTGTAGGAATGACCTTATGCGTGATTATTCCCTGAATTTCTCACCCAAACACCAGACCCTGAACCTACTTTGCCACAAGAGCCATCAAAGCTCATGTTCCAAAAAAGCTCATTTTCAGTGTTTTGTTGTACAATTTGTATTTTTTTTTCCTGTTTTTCATCAGAGTCATTTTCTACCTTGGTAACTTGTGCATCAATGTTTCCATAATTATAAAGAATGAAGGAGTTAAGGTCAGAATGAACAGAGTAAAGGGGGTAGTTATATGGTTTCTCTTGACTACTCACCATATACTTCATTAAGGTTTCCCTATATAATCTTCTCTTTTGACCAAACACTGGTATTCTGGCATAAGACATGTCCACTTGAAGGATCCCTTGTAACTTTTCTCACCATGAGTGTGACAACAACATGCGATACTTAGGAGGAATGTCAGCTACTACTATGTCCATTACTATACTCTTAGCTGGAATTTGAGTTAAAGTGACACAGAGATCTTTAATAAGACCTAAACATCTAACTTTGCTAGAATCAAAAGAATATAAGTCTTTGTAAGGCCTAGTAATTTCAAGGCCAACTTTCTCCATAACAACTTTTGGCATTAAATTATGAGATGTACCTGAATCCAACATTGCATTGTGGAGAATATTGTCATGAACATTGAGACTGACATAAAATGGATGGACACCTTCTTCTTTTGGTTTACCATCAACTTTTGGTCCAAAAAAAAGTTCAGGGTAATCATCATTCAGATTAATAGTATCTGTGTTTTCCCCTATATTTAATGCGTTCATGACCTGAGTCTTGTAGACATTTTTGTTTATTAATTCAAATAATGGGATAGAAATTTTCAATTTGGCAAGTTCATATTCAATACTGAATGGTGTTTGACTCTTAAGCAGATTTGAAAAATCATACTTTTCAACAACTACTTTTGTGGCAAGTTCTGTTTGTTGACTATTGGTAGGGAGATCATTTTGGGTAATTTTGGAAGAAATATAAACTATTATTTTAGCATGGCTTTCTGTGGTATTTTTTCCTGAGTTATCTATACCTTTCCTAGGACTTTCTACACTTTTCTTAGGATCAGACTCATAGACCTTTTTGGCAGAGTTTTCAACGTTCTTTTTATTAGAGGTGTCTAAATTTTTCTTGCTCCTAAGATTGTACTGCCTATGAAATTCCATGATGGAATTTTCAAATCCATGTTTGTACTCATCAGACTCTTCAGATTCAAGTTCATTTTGGGTTAACAGGAATAATTCATGTTCTTCTTGAGTGAGAAAAACAGTATCATCTTCATTTATACCCATTAAATTGATTTGGTTTTATTCTACCTCTTTAGCTATTTCCCCATCTTCATCAACATAATTCTCCTGAAATGGAGGCCTAATCTGTTGATGAGGGACCCTCTATTCTCTTTGTCTTATATTAGGAGGATTTCTTCTGGGATTTTGATTACGATTTTGAGATGCAAGCTGGTTTTCTCTGGGAGCAGTCCTCTCATCTACTGTAATCCTCTCCATCATTCTTTCTACAATTCTTGTCAAAGCATCTATCTTGGCATTAGCTGAGGAAGTTGTAGGTTCATCTCTTATGGTAACTCCTCTCACTTCTCATTCTAGCTCTCTTTGCTAACATATCAGCTTCTACGCTTATTGCATCCCTTTGCATTTCTTCTAATGTTGTTGAATTTCTCTCACTGAGTTGGTAAGACATTTTTGCCTCAAAACCATCTGGGAATTTGACTAAGGCTAAACCTTGTGGTGGTTTTATGTGAGCAGGAATTGCATTATATAAAATATTGAATCTAGTGCAGTAAGCCTGAAAAATTTCACCTGGAGCCCTCCTAATGCTTTCATATTCAGCTAAAATCTGAAGAGGTTTTTTCTTAACTTCCCACCTATTAAGGAATGTCTGATGGAATGCAGGCAGATCATTAATATTGTTTGCAGTCAAACTTTTAAACCATTTCCTTACTTATCCACTAAAACTTTGAGAAAACATTCTTAACTTTGCACTTTCTTCATCTACTTCCTGAAGGTCAAAATATTCATTCATCTTTTCTATATGTTGTTGGGCTATTAAAGGACCAGTCCCATAAAATTTTGGAATTTTCATTTGACAATACTATGGCATGTTTTCCAGAGGTGCAGATAACACCAATGGACCATACCTTGCTTCCGTGATTGGTGGAGGAGGAACTAGAGGGGGATTAACAATAAGTGGGGGAGGCTGAGCAGTAGGTGGAGTAAGGTGGATAATGGAAGGAGATGCATGTGATGGGGTTTGTGTACTTTTATGATGAAATAAAGGAGAAGTGGTGGAGATCACAAAAGCAGTAGGAATAGATTTCTTAGGGTGGGCAGTCTAAGAGGCTATATAGAAGGCTGCTACGGTTAAAGCAGATAATTCAAATGATTGTTTAAGATAAGTGTCTTCAACTATTGAAGTAAATCTTGTTACCAGATCTTGAAGGTCATCAAAATGGTGAAGCTGAAGGTCAGATTTAGTTTGTGAAGAAACTTCTCTAACTAGTCTTTGTTGTAAATTTTATGGATAAATTATTGTCATATCTACCCAACTCTTAGATTTAGTCCTCAATAAATCTTGTTCAAAATTTAAGTCAAATTCAATGTCTTGTATAGTATCAAAATTTTCACGAAGAGAATTTGTTCTAGAAAGAGGGATATTTCTCCCTTGATTTTCTGGTTTTTTGGTTCTTCTTAAAAGTTTTTTAGGAACATCCACTATAGTTTCAGGATTTGGATCAGGATGAGATCTAGTGTAGGCTCTTTTGGGAGCCAGAATTAAAACCTAAGGCACACACACTCTGATTATTTACAAAAATGAAAGAAAACCAATCTTCTTTAAATATTTCTATCATACAAAGTTTTTTTAAACCAGGGTTTCGGAATTCTAAAGAAATGACAAATTTTTCAATTCGTTGTCTCCACTATGGTCACCACTATTTTATCGCTCTATAATTATAATATTGGAAGAATAATTATATAGGACAACATCAAAACTGCTTTTGAAGCTGGGATCTAGCCTTTCCAACTTCAAAGAGGGATCTCCCTTTATGTGTTAGCTTTGTTTTCTGAGTTGATATTAGGCTAGTTATGATAGTGATGAATTGTTTGTTTATTTGTTTGATTACTTGGTTTGATTCGTTGGATTGGTTGGTCTGTTTAAATTAATTCCTTTCCATTGGGATATGCATTCATATAAAGGTTGGATGTTGCATCAAATTTTTAAAGAGTATTTACAGGGCAAGCTAGTTACAATTACTCGATCTTACAATTATAAATGAATTATGAAATGAAGAAATGGTGAATTCAGTAATGATTAAGAAGCATTTAAGAATTTCTCAATAATACTTCAGAAGAAAACATATATATTGTAAATACAACCAGAAATAAGGTGTTCAGATAACAAATCTTATTCTTCACTTTATGTTTTACAATTAGATTAAAATGATACATAGTAAAGAGAAACAATGAAAACAACTATCATAAAAGGAAAAACATCACCAGTAATATATAGCACAAGTATCCTGTGAATGGTATTTTTATTATTGATGTCCCAACAATAGCTCAAAAAAGTACAATGCTCAATAAAAAATGATTACAATGATCAGAGTCCAACCCCCGAATACTTCGAATACATGAAGTATTTATACTAATTCTACAAAGAATGTTGTATCAAACAGGCAATATGTTATTAATTACAAAAATAATATTATTTGACTACCGTGACCCAAAAGGTGGAATCGTTGAAGACATTTGGACATCTGGCACTTTTATCTAGGAATTAGTTGTTGCACGATCTAATCTGTTTATTGCACTAGTTGTTGTGCTGGCTGTAGCTGATCTTTACTCTTCCTGATACTCGCAAAACTTATCCCAATGATCTTCATCGGGAATATTTATCTTTGTGGCATTCTGATAGATCTCATCTACCTTAGTATATCTAGCGAATGTGGGGTTGACCATAAAGATTTGATTTATTTCATGGTAAATGAAAATGTCGTTACTCATAGCTTCTAGAAAAGCTCTCCCTGTCATAGACCCTTTGATGTTTGAAAATTTGGTTATATCCTTTGCAATTTTTTAAGCTTCTTTACATAATCTTCCCTATTTATCAGTTTGTCATTGATAACAAACAAATAAGGCAGGCCCCTCTTAGTCAATGGCTCAATTATGTTAAAAAACCTGTTGACTGCAATTTCCAACCCATGACATTTTTCCTCAAGCTGTTGAACTAAGTTCTTTTTTGTGAGAACCTTTTTCACTTCCAAGATTTTTTTTGTCCTATCATGTACTCCCAGATCATCAAGTTAATATCTGTTTTTGGAATTCAAAAACTTAATGATTCTGTTGGTTGTATCAAGCATATCTCCCAGCCCTTCATTTATAGTGGAAATGGCCTTATTAGATTTCTCAATCAATTATTTTTGCTAAAAAATAATCTAGATATATGGCCAAATTTCATTCATAACTTCAATAATGCTGGTCCATATAATTTCTTTAGCTTCACCCAGAGTGTTTCCAATAGAGGATTCCCTTTCAGTCTTCTATAATTTTTCTATCTCCTTCTAAATTATCTGTAATTCTGTTGCATGGGCAGTCTCAGTCCTTACAATCTGGTCTTGCAATTTTCTTTTTTGAGATTGCAGTCTTTTAATTTCTTCTGATTGTAATGACATATTCTCCACTGATTTTTCTACCTGATCTGCAGCATCTCTTGTGTTAGCTGCAGAAGTTGTTAATGCAGGAATGGTTCTAAGGGGCACAACCTCTAAAGGCACAATAATTTCTTTTTTCAACTTGCTCTTATTTTCTCCATCTCAGTTTCCATTTCTTTCAACTAGGGAGCTTGTTGCATGATGAGTTTCATCATCTCTGATTCCTGGGACTCTGTCTCCTCAATTTTCTTTGTGAGTGGATATTTTGTGGATGACATCTTCAGATGCTTCCTTAATGCTGTTATATCTTCTTTTTTCTTTTTTATTATCTCTTCGACAGCCTGCACATTGTATGGGTCATATCCCATATTTACAACCAATTCCTCCAAGAATTTTATCCTTGTATACTTGGACAAAGAAGAGATCTTCTCCATTTTAGCTGTGACTGAACATTTTCTAATGAAACCTGCAACTTAGAAAAATTCATTGATGTATTGGTTAGTGTATAAGATATCATTTCACCTGTTTGTTTATGCATTTCCATCTAGTCGATGAGATGAATATCCTTGATGTTGAATTCAAATGAATTATTCTTGTAGTCTGCTGCTATCTTAGGCTTTGAAATTTGAGCTTACAGGAATGCCATGTGCATTTTCCCTTTTTCCGAGTCAAATGTTGATAAGAATATGCTCTAAGAGCTAGAATTTTGCTTCCAAAACTGGGTTTATGTGCTATTCTTCAAAATTTCATTCCTTAGTTTGATTTCCCTGAAGGTATAAAAAACTGTCTTTTCCTTTTCTCCTATAGCAACACTAGATGTAGATGTTTGAAGAGCTCTTTGTTGACTTGGCACAATAGTTGAAGTAGTGGGGAAGAGATGGGTTGACCACCTAATGGAAAAGATCCGGGAGTGTCTCTGATGTTGATAACTGTCTCCTGCTCTAACTCTTTCCCTTATCAATATCCATATGGATCCTGGCTCTTTTCCTATATTTCATTTTAAATTCTTTATTGGAAGTAGCAGTCATTGAAGATGACTCAGCTTCCCTCTACCTCTTCCCTGTTTCTTCTTTCTTATCCTCTTTTTCCTTCTTTTTTGTGGCAGAGGGGTTTGTAATACTAAAGTTTATATGGCCTACTCCTCGGCCTCCTAAAAAATTTTCTCTGCCCATTTGTTTGATTCATGAATTAATCTATTTCTGGCATGTGAGTGTGAATGTAGGGTGTATACTTGTTTTCCACCCTCATTTTAGAAATGATCTGAAATGGATCATAGGACCATGTAAATTTGCGAGTGAATTTAATCTCTTTCAATCTTTTATCAGCTTCCTCTCCTGTTGTCGAGCTGTTGCATATGAATGGTCCAATTTCAGACTTGATTCTGATATGTGATTTCTTCTTTGCTGAAACAAAATGAACCTCATCAGCATTTAGTATATGTCTGATATACTCTAAGGAAAAAATCCTCATTGGGATGAATTTTGGAAATTTGTAGGGAGGTAATCCATAAATCCACAGCTCTATGTAATTATGGTATAAGTACACGTCTCCTATTTTAACTTGATCTGAAAGTTGCATAATCCTTTTGATGTCTTCACTTATTCTAGGCTCAGTTGTGTTTTTTAGAATACTAATGGCTAGATGTACAAACAACTCCATGAAATATTTGTAGTTGTACTCTTCTTGTTCCTTCATCAATAGAGTGGTCTAGAAGATGATAGACTGTGGGTGTCCATCATCATCTGTCAGACCAGGAGGTAACTCCACAAAACTCAATGTATATTTGATGGAGATTGTGTGTGTATTTATACATGGAGGTGAGGATATTGGGATTCACTTCCCAATGACTCTTGGCCTTCCTTATTTACTAAATTACAATAATATACAATCTCACCCAACCCCTTAGGATTAGGTGTCAACATTCCCCCCTTTAATCTGAAGGGATGTTGGTGAGTCCAAGCATCGTTCTGAACTTTTCAAACTTTTCTCTTCCAAGTGCTTTGGTGAAGATGTTTTTGGTATGCTCATTTGTGTAACAATGATGTAGATGAATGGTTTTGGCTTGAACATGATGTCAAATCAGATGGTATTTTTTATTGATGTGCTTTTTTCGATCATGGAACTTCGGGTTCTTGGACAACTTTATTGCAAAAGTGTTCTCGATCATGAGTGGTGTTGAATGCATTTTTTTCATCTGCAAATCTTCAAGGATTTTCGTGAGCCACACAATTTCCTTTGTTGCTTCAGCTGCTGCCACATATTCTGCCTCGGTGGTGGAATCTGTTGGAACTGACTGTTTGCGTGATCTCCATGAGACAGCTCCTGATCCAAGACTCATGGTATAACCTGAAGTAGACACCCTAGTTTATTTGTCGCCATCAAAGTCTGGATCAGAGTATCCGATCAAGCTAAAATCGCCTACCTGTGTATATTTGAGTCCAAAGTCTTGAGTCCCCTTCAAGTACTTTAGAACTCTTTTTGCAGTAGACCAATGTCCTTCACAAGGTTTTTTCATAAACCTGGAGAGGATTCCAACAGCAAATGAGATGTCTAGTCTGGTGGTAGTCAGGTAGATAAGACTTCCAACAAGCTTTCTATACTTCGTTGCATCCTCGAATTCTTTCCCTTCAATGGATGTGAGCTTCAAATTTTGTTCCATTGGAGTGGTTAAGGGATTGCATTCATCCATGCCAAACTTGTTCAAAATATCTCCAATGTACTTCTTTTGAGAAAGAAATATAAATTTAGAATGTTGAGTTATTTCAATACCCAAATAGTAATGAACATAACCCAAATCAGTCATTTCAAAACCTTTCTTCAATTCTTTCTTTATGGATGCAATATAACTTTCATTTTTCCCTATCATCAAAAGATCATCTACATACACCACAAGATATACAACTTTTTTTCCAACTTTCTTAAGAAACAAGGTTGCATCATCAAGATCAAAATGTTTGAAGTCAAGTTTCAGAAGATTCTCAGTTAATTTCTCATACCAGGCTCACAGTGCTTGCTTGAGGCCATACAAGGATTTTATAAGCTTGCATAATTTGTGTTATTGGCCCTTCAGAACAAATCCTTCTGGTTGGGACATAAAAAATTTCTCCTTTAGATATCCATTAAAAAAGGCAGTTTTTACATCCATCTGATGGACTTTCCATCCTTTCTATGATGCTAGGGCAAAGAGAGTCTGGATGGTGGCCCATTTTGCTGTGGGAGAAAACATTTCTTCATAATCGACTGCTTCTTTCTGTGCAAAACCTTTTGCCACAAGCCTGGCTTTGTGCTTGTCAAGTGAGCCATCTGCTTTGTACTTGTTCTTGTAGACCCACTTACAGCCAATTGGTTTGGTTCCCAAAGGCGGATCAACCAGCTTCCAAGTGCCATTCTTTATCAAGGCATCATACTCCTTTTGCATCGCTTCATTCCATTCATCACGAGAAGCAACTTCTTTGAAGGAAGTTGGTTCATGATCTGTAGACAAACTCAATTCACAGTTATAAGGAATATCCATATCAACAGGTGAATCAGAATTATCTACATCACCTTCGTGTTGTCTAGTGGAACTTCTTGTTCCTGTTTTTCCAACCTCATCGGGATGAACGTTTTCTAGTGTCTTTGTCAGCCATTTGGGGGGACCTTTCTAAGAAGGCCCAGGTTGCTCATTTTACTGAGTTGGAATTGAATCAAGATTCAGTCACTCAATTCTATCAATCACATCGTTCAAGGTGTCATTCATGGTTGGTTCTTTAGGTGGGGGAGAAAGTGCTTCAGGAAATGATTCCACATATTGATCCGGTATAGGAATCCCCCCTTCAAGATGTGGAAACTGATTATCAAATTCTTGAAAATACTTTGCATGTGTGAATCTATCCAAGCGATCAAGTTGCCGCTCAACAACATTTTTAGTCTTGGAAGATTCAAGGAATATGACATCTCTTTCTATTACAAACTTCTTATTGACTTCATCATAGAGACAATATCCTTTGGAGGTATTGGAATACCCCAAGAAGATACATTTTTGAATTCTAGCACCAAGTTTATTCCTTTGTACCTTGGGTATCAAAGCATAACAGGTGGAACCAAAGACCCTGAAATGCTTTACCGAAGGAATGTGGCCATGCCACATTTCATAAGGATTTTTCTTTCTGATTGAATTCGAAGGACACCTATTCTTTATGTATATATCACATAGAACTGTATCAGCCCAAAACATCAATCTTACATTCTTAAAAAACATCACGGAGCGAACCATATTTAAAATTGTCCTGTTCATTCTTTCAGCTACACCATTCTCTTGGGGATTATAAGGCACAGTTGTTTGATGTTTGATCCCATGTTGACGAAGGTAATTTTCAAATTCGTTTGAAGTGTATTCTTTTTCCATTATCAGTACGTAAAGAGACAATATGAGTTTGTGCATGAAAATTCTTGAATGTTTGAAAAGCATCAGACTTGTTCTTCAATAAGTAAACCCAACACATTCTGGTGTAATCATCAATAAATGTCATCATATATTTATTTCCATTTCCAGAAGCAACAGGCATAGGGCCACATAAATCTGAATGAATAATCTCAAGTTTTCTATGTGCTCTGGAATATAAATCATGAAATGGCTACTTGCTATGCTTTCCTATAATACAAGCATCACATTGCTTAAGTTTCCTAGGAATTGTAGGTAGTCCATTAACACCATTTTTCTTCAAAAATCGAAGGCTGTCATAATTTAAGTGTCCAAATATAGCATGCCATAAAAGACTTGATGGGAATTTTTCTTCATCATGATGTGAACTGAATGCAAAGTTTTGTGTATGAGCAGAGGAACCTTGCAACTTCAAGAGTCTTCCTTCTTCTATTCCCTCCATGACAAGTTAGTGATTTGATGCTTTTCTAACCTCAGCCTTGCCATCAAACATGTGAATGGAGTGTCCTTGCTGGCGGATGTGGACCAAGGACAACAAGTTTCTCCTCAATTCAGGGAGGTGTAGAACCTCATGTAGAAGATGATTTGGAAGACCAGGCAACTTAAGCCTAATTGTGCCAAGCCCTGATGGCTTGAGTTTGGATTTATCTGTGAAGTATACTGCTCCATCAAATTTGTCAGTAAATTCTTCAAAAAAATATTTTCTAAATGTCATGTGACATGTTGCTCCTGAATCTAGCAACCAATCATTTCTCCAAGAAGTAAATGAAACATCAAACAAGTCTTCAGTTACTCCATTGTTACAATGTGCTATAACAAAATGAGCGGATTCAGATGCTTTACCTTTGTCTTTGTCATTAGTTTTACCTTTTTCTTGATTCCTTTGCTGCTCAATTTTATCCCAAGGTATCTTTCATGTAGATGCATCATGCCAGTCTTTATTGCAGTGTATGCAATGAAGATCAAATTTTTCAGTTTGAGTTTTTTTGCCCCCCCTTCCTCTGAAATTTCTTCTTCCTCTTCCTCTTCGGCCACCTCTTCCTCTAGAAGAATCTTGAGCATGACTCTTCTCTTTATGTGCAAAGCATACAGCATCTTCAGAAGTCAGAGGGGTGGTCATCTTTCCAAAAGCTTTCTCTCTTTCTGCAAACTTTTTCTCAAGGGACTCAAAAGTGATTTTCACAAGGTTTCCACTTGCTTGCAATGACTAGAGATAATTTGAGTAAGTGGGATACAAAGCCTTAACATATGCTATGAGAGATATGTCAGCATATTCACCAGTGCTCTTAATATCATGCATGATAGATCTTACTTCTTAAGCTAAAACAAGAGGATCATCATTTTTCAATTCCAGACTTAATAGCTTAATCATTAATTGAACGACTTCAAGTTCTGAATGTGAGTCATAGAGTTATTTTAGCTTGCTCAAGGCTTGATAGGCATTTGAAAGTGGTGTAATATGGTGACTCACCTCTTCATTTACGGAAGCTGCAATCAAGGCATAGGCCTTACAGTTCTTGTTTTCCCAAATGGCAGTCACCTTGTCTGAAGTGGGCTTTGCTAGTGGAAGGTCATCTTCTCCTTCACAAATTCCTTTCCACAGCTCATTAAAAATGAGTGTGTGTTTGATTTTATGAAACCATTCGCGATAGTTCTCCTTGCTAGAGAGAACAAATCCTACAATAGATATGAGAGAATGCATTCTTTTGAAAGAAAAAATACGTTTCTGGGTAAAAACTCAATTCTGGTTTCAATTCTGCAAAAAAAAAAATATTTTATTTTATTTTATTTTTTTGAGGAAAAAAAATAGAGGTTTTAACTGGGGGAGGATTTATCTGGGGGAGGTTTTAACTAGGGGATGATTTATCTGGGGGAGGTTTTAACTGGGGGGGGGGTTTATGTGGGGGAGTTTTTAACTGGGGGTGTTTATCTGGGGGAGGGGAAACTGTGTAAAAGGAAAAAATAAAAAATTCAGAGGGGAAAAAATACGCAGAGGGGAGGGTGATGGGAGGGACGGGTTGGGGAGAGGCGTGAGGGGGTGGGTTGGAGAGGAGCGGGTGGGCAGGAGGAGCGAGAGGGGAGGGGGCGGGAGGAGCGAGAGGGGAAGGGGCGAGTGCAGGTGAGGGGGTGAGGGTGGATGGGAAGAGCGAGAGGGGAGGGGGTGGGAGGAGCGAGAGAGGGAGGGGTGTGTGCAAGTTCGGGGGAGAGGGTGGCTGGGAAGAGCGAGAGGGGAGCAGGCGGGAATGAGCGGAGTGAGGGCTGAGGGCGAGTGCAGGTGAGCCGAGGGTGACGGGTCGGGTGAGGGGTCGGGTGAGGGTGAGTGCAGGTGAGCCGAGGGTGAGGGTCGGGTGAGGGGTCGGGTGAGGGCGAGTGCAGGTGAGTCGAGGGTGACGATTGATGTGCGTGCGAGGGGTAAGGAGAGGGAGGAGAGGCGAGGAATAACGAGTGTGCTATGAGGAATGGGTGAGCATGTGAGCAGAGAGGTGATTTTCACAGCAAATGAGAAAAAAAGTTCAGTGAATTTAACTGTGCTCAAAATTTGAATAGAAAATGCACATTAGCAGAAATTATAGACAGAATGTGCAGAAAAATTGCAGAACTTGCAGTCAAAAAAAATTGTTGAATTTTCCAGAATTGCATCAATGGCAGAGGAGCAGTAAGAAAACTAAATAATGCATAAAACTGAATGCACAATGAAAATCTGCAAAAATGTAAAGCATGAGGGATTTACACCAAATGCAAGAATGCCAAAAATGGGACTGGCTTTGATACCATGTCAGACCAGGAGGTAACTCCACAAAACTCAATATATATTGGATGGAGATTGTGTGTGTATTTATACATGGAGGTGAGGCTATTGGGATTCACTTCCCAATGACTCTTGGCCTTCCTTATTTACTCAATTACAATAATATACAATCTCAGCCAACCCCTTAGGATTAGGTGTCAACATCATCCATCTTCTTCATGGAAAATTGAAATATTTCTGCCTCAAAATATAAAAACATGTAAACAATGACAGAAGTATACTTAAACACTTCCTCTGTATGAAACTTTACAAATTGGTCATGGATGTTGTCGGCTAGGAATTGACTGAAGTTAAACATAATTGAAGGCTTGGAATCTATGGAAAATGTAGACAAAAATCCTATAATTGCCTCATCTACCCACTGGTCAGAGTAATACCCAAGAAGATATAAAGGAATAGTGACTATATTCTTTATTTTATCAGGGAATATAGATGAGGAATATGGAGGGTTTTTCTTGGGTAAAGGGGTATTTTCAGTCAAGAAAAATTCAAGAGTTTTGGCTCTCTTAGCGAAATATAGCTTCTAGTATAGCTCTATGAGGACTTCATGGGAAAAAGGCGTTGTATTTTCTGCTAAGGGTCCCTACATCATTTGGATAATGGATTGGTCATTCACTGTAAATAAGACTTAACCAGTAGGGGAAATTACAACTCTTTGATTAGGGGCATAGCAGGCATGGCACTTTCTGATGAGTTCAGGGGCACTGTGGGTTTTAGGGAAAATGTAGTAAGGAAAATTGGTGTCCCACAATCCAATGTTATCAACATCATCCATTACTTTATCCTCTAACCAGAAATAAACATCAAATAGGTCGAATTCACAAAGGGTCTCATGAATTTTGAAGTCTCTGCCTGCAAGGCTGATATGGTCAAGGACAACATAAGGGTGAAACCTCAGATTAAAGGGTTCTTGACCTTTCTTTTTGGGAGGCATGACTTGTTCATAATACAAAAACTGATTAATTTGATGATTGTGTAGGTATGAAGGGAACAAAAAGGAAATTAGAAAGGAAAAAGTAGAAGAATGGAGGAAATTACTATGATCTGAAAATAGTTGATGTCTTTCCCAACTTTGTAACAATTCGAAATGAAAACCTGTTGTAGAAACAATATTAGGAAAGCACAGTAACGTTTGAAACAGGCGGGAGGACGTAATTTTCAGTTTTCCTGGGTTTCCGTTGTTCATGGCATGGGTCCGTCGATTAATGGTTAAGTAAATTAATTACTTAATGGGTTGATTTGTGCGGGAGAGGAGGTGATTGGTCAGAGCAACGGATGGATGAGGTGGCGCAATGGGTTAGGCGGAGGAATAACGGTCACGAGGATGGTTTTTATTATTGGAGAACACCGCTTTCAGATGGGGTAGCATGCGGTAAGTGGTTTCAATAGGGGGGGTTCGAACTCACCATCGCTCTCCACGTAGTTGTGGGTCCGAGTTTGGATACTACCCATTTCAGACCCCCCTCCCCCTCGACGATAAATTCCGGATGGTGTGGGGGGGCGAAAAGTGATATTGGCCATCGGATTAAAAGGTATGGGTTAAGATGATGGGAAAAGGTCGCAGGGTTTTAATATGATGTGACGAGATAAATGGTGGGGTCGAGGAATTAATGAAATATGAACGAGATATTATGAAAGAATGAAAACTTAGGGAAATGGAAAATAATGCAGAAAAAAAATTTTAATGGATCGAATCTCTGAACTTAGGATAAAAATCTTATCCCTTTGCTATCCTCTAGCATATGAAATGTCTTTGCAATGTAACTTATGATAAAATTTCATGCTTTTTTCCAAATTCATCCTCTTTTTTCTACCTACCCTTTTCTTCTAAGCTAACATTTTTCATCTTTTCTTTTGGATGGTTCATTTAAACTAGCAGACCCAGATCACATTTTTCATGAAAATCCATCCTACTCTACACTTATTTCACCTATTGATTCAGATTACACTGTTTAATCAATTTAATTTCTACCTAGCTACTGATTTACCAAGATTAAACTATTTGGTAAATTTTTATTCACTATCCTATTCAACAGAAATTAAAAGTTGTTCAATCATGCTTAGACTGTATGAACTGAACAAACTGACTTATCAGTCGTGGAATTTTGACTTGCAACACTTTCAGTATTATTCTTTTGTGGGGCTTTCTTTTCTTTTCTTTCATTCTTTTCAACCTTTTTCTTTTGTATTTTTGTCCTTTTTTTATTTCTTTTTTCAACATACCCTCTTTTCTTTTTCTTTTTCATATTTTTTTTGGAAATTATTTGAATATTGAAATTCATGTACAATATTAAATTGAAAATATAAAATACTAAATCACCTCGATATCCTATAATTTATAGGACCCTAACAAGTTGTATTTCACACAGTATAAACACTAGTATGTTGTAGTGCAAAAAGTTGTGAGTCTAGCCTGATGACGATGCAACGAATTCCAAGTGAAATGGCATGAGAGAGGAGTTCGATCAATGATCTATACCCATTGATATTGTTTTTATATCGACCGATACAAATCTCTTGGAAACTCACTAACTCGCCACTTGCAGCGAATATCTCCCATGTTGCAGAGGATAGATTCTAAGTACTTCGACTAGCACCATCGGTATAACCGACAAATGGTTCTAAAGATTCTGACATCTGCAACAAAATGAAAAGAGGATTACTAACCACATGAAAAAATCTAAAAGACACACTATGACACACACGCAATCAAATCATATATATAGTATGATACAGTGTTTACTACTCATAATCAAGCATAGTAACATTTAAGATACAACCCATTATGAGGCTGCGACAATGGAATCCCATCATAATCTACCAACTCATAGGCACCTTTAGCCAGAATACACTTGAAAATGTAGGGGCCATGCAATAATGGTTCCAATTTTCCTATTCCTATCTTATCAGCTTCCGGATCATAAAGAAAGACCAGGTTTCCTTCGAAGAAGGTGTGAGGCTTGAAATTGTGGTCATATTGCGCCTTGATTCATCTCTTATGTGCTTCATTGGCCAATGCGACTTCACAACACATTTCATCTAGATGGATGAGATCTAAAAGACATGCCTATTCATCAAAAGTGTCAGGTAGCAGGTCAATCACGAGTCTCAACGATGGAATTTCACATTCAATCGGTAAGATATATTCCAGACCATAAATTAGATGAAAGGGAGTAAATCTGGTTGTGTTTCTTACTGAGGTTTGATACACCCACATAGCCGAGTACAAGATTAAATGTCAGTTTCATTTATGAACCCCAATCATGCGTTGAAGCATACGCTTAAGAATTTTTGTGATGGCTTCAACTTGTCCATTAGCTTACGGATAATAAGGGGTAGAACTATCATGCAACAGTCTTAACTTGGCATTCAACTCAGTCATCATGTGATTGCGAAAATGTTTTCCGTGATTTGTGACTATGGCTTCCGGCACACCAAACCATGTAGCCACATGGTTAAAGAAAAATAATGCAGATGTCTCGCATGTGTTATTAAATTTAGGCATCGCCTTAACCCACTTGGTAAAATAGTCGACGGTGACAATAATATCCCCATGCCCCCCGGCCGAGCGGGGGTTACATGTCATGAAGCCAATGCCCCATTTTGCAAATGGTCCTATATAGACGACAAGATGCATTGGTGCCGACGTCATGTGGTTTTTACAATCAAATATCTGGAAAGCATGACAAATTCTAATCATGAGAATGTAGTCGTCAAATATGGAAGGCCAAAAGTAACCAGTGCAGAGAATCGTCTAGATGGTAGCAAAACTAGAAAAATTTCCACCACAGGCACCACCGTGGTAATCATTTAAAATTTTCTCGGCCTCCTCTTGAGTGAGGCACCTACATAAAATCATATCGACACCACAACAATAAAGTGTATTGCAGACGATTAGATAATCTTTGGCTTGGTATCGAATACGTCATTATTGCAAGCAAGAGGAATTGGGCCAGAAAGTTTAGGTCTGGAGATAGATGAGGAAATATCCATACCACGGATCAGATGATGCGATAAAAAACAAAGACTCATCCAGAATTTATGGTTTTGTATTAGACTCAGTGCTACTCGAGGGAAGATCACAGATAAGCTGAGTGAAAACAAAAGACTTCTTTGACTTGGATTTGATGAATTCCAAATCAAATTCCTGCAAAATGGCGATCCATTTTGAATATTTTCCCCACAACAATTGACGTGACAAAATGTATGTCATAGGGTTGCAATCTGAAATGACAATGGTCTTCCGGTGCAGGACTTAATGGAGAAATGTTTGTACAACTTGAACAGGTGCCAAATCAAGATTTTCAACATAATTGTACTTAACTTCTTCTTCTTGGACTAAAACCATAGCGATGGTTGTATCTACAACGGCGAGATATAAGAAATAATCACTCTGATAATTTGGGGGACAGATTAATGATGCTCGGATCATGGTATCTATAAGAACACCAAAGGAAGCTTGCGTAACCTCATCCCAATGGAAGGGAGTCCCCTTTTTAAATAGTCGAGTAAATCCTTTAGCAATTTTGGCATAGTTGGGAATGAACCTCCTTACAAAGTTAGCCTTCCCTTGGAGTTTTTGTAACTGAAGTAGATTGGAAGGTGCACACAAATTGAGAATGCCCTGGACCTTCAATGGATCAAGCCGAATTTCATCTTTCGGCACGATGAATCTAAGAAAATAGCTAGAACCGACACCAAACACACATTTGTGTGGATTGAGGCATATTTTGTAGTGACGACATTGTAGAAATATTGCTCTCACATGTAGCATTTGGTCAGCTCGTTTCCATAAATGTGCAGGTAAGTCATCTAGATACGGTTGAATAATGTGTTTAATGTCATGGAAAGCATAACTCATTTCCCTCTAGAATGTTTCCCCAGTGTTCTTTAATCCAAAAGGGAGATTTCGATAAGTGAATGTGCCCTAGGGACAAATAAAAGCCATTTTATATTGGTCCTTTGGGTGAATATTGATCTGATTGTAACCCAAAAATCCAGCCATGAAGGTAAATATTTCACATCCGACACATTCATCAATGATTTGGTCGATCAAGGGAGTGAGATAGTTTTCTTTTGGACAAGAATGATTAACATCCCGATAATCGACGCACACTCTAATTGTACCCTATTTCTTCATGACAGGAACAACGTTGAAAACGCAATCAGTAAGCGAAACAAGGTAAATGAAACCAACATGCAAAAGTTTTTCAACCTTTGATTTAATGGCAACAAATTTCCTAGGATGAACAGGATGAAGTCGGTGTCATGCTGGTTTAAAGTCAGGATATATTTTAATCTCGTGTTCAACAATGCTGGAGTCGATGCCTGGAATTTTCTCATATGACCAAGTTAATACATCTCATAATTCAAGGAAAATAGAATGGTAAGTGTCAAGTTCAGATGGAGAACAAGACACACCGACATGAATTTTTTCTATAACGCTAGGTTTGGTCGAAATATCGATAGAAATCGTTTCTTCGATATTTGATGGGTTTCAATCAGAATCAACGGCGTGGATAGGAATGGAATTCATTAAGAAATCAAAGAATGTAAGGTGATATAGTTCAGTTAGACTATTTTCATTATAATCTGGAAGATGGGATCAGTGATGTGATTCTGCCCATGGTTCTTCTTCCGGCATCATGGATTCCATAATGCTCTCGTCAGTTGAGAATACACATGAAAACGGATCAGAAGAAGTACCATAATTCAAAGAATGATTGACCCAAACAGTGAGCGACAAAGGATCGAGATTGGCCGCATAATCCAAAAAATATTGATTGATATGCGAGCTCTATTGGACTTAGCAACATGATTTTTCCCACCCTATCTATTTTGGAATCATTGGGAATCTTACTTAAGTTAGATGAAGTGGAAGATATCATATTGCAGGTCTCTATTTTTGCGATTTCTGCCGATGTCACAGGCGACGGTAACGAAAAGGTGACCATTAGGGAAGAATCCTTAAAGAGTCCTACACCAATGTTTTGAAGAGATGGTGTGGGTTCGTGAACAAAAAGAATGCTTCCAGTTGCCTGGGAACCAGAGGCGAAGAAGGAGATTTCATCAATGGTTGTGATGCCTCCCTTATGCGGGAAGATGACCATACGAAAGTAAGTAGATACAACCGAAGCCATAGCGTAAACCCACAGTATTCCAAGTAATATATTGTAGTCAAGGGGTCCGTCAAAGACCTCAACTTCAATAGTAAATGTTTTTGCCCCTAGTTTGACTTACAGGTTACTAAGAATTCCACAAGGCTTATACGTATGACCGTCAAAAGCTTTCAACATCGTAGGTGATTGTGATAAATTCGGTGAGCCAAGTGACTTCCAACAACTCTTACACATGATACATGTAGATTCGCCTTCATCAATGAAAATCCAATGAATGAGGCGATTTAGGACATGTACTTGAATAAAAAATGCTAATTGTGTTGTTAATTGTGGCACATAGTCTGCATGATTAAAGACTACAATATTAGAATCTGCCGGATCGATTCCACCAATCGCCGAAAACAAAGCCTGCTTCTAGGAGGGACAATTCTGAAGAACCTCAAGTGTTGACATAGCATAAGGTGACTGAGCCAGATCTTCAACTACATTATAATTTTGAACTACATGAGCTTGGGGGTTGAAAGTCAATTTATGAACAACTCCCTTTGGCGGCTTTATTGTTAACTCGCGAATAATAGATGATGGAGTTGAATCAGATGAAGTCGAAGTCGAAGTAGTAGGTTGATCTCTAGCCTAACCATTCGATGACGACAGAGGATTATTATAATATTTACTTTGAGTAGACACAAAAACATCAGTTTTGGGCTTAACGACGGATAACATAATCACTTGCAAACTATAAGCGAGATCCGTAGAAACCATATGTGTTTCCGGGTTCGGAAAAGGATTTTTCAACACTACAGATGTGACATAACTCTTAAGAAGCTTCAAGAACTCTGAGCGGTGAGAAAAATCTTGCGTAAAATGTTCCTCATTACATATCGAACAAGGTTAACAAGATTTCCAAGAAGAACCGGATGAATCAGATGATTTTTCCTTTCCCCTTTTTCTTACTTCCAGGTTTCTTGTTACTTTTTCCCTTGTCAGATGACATGGCATGTATTTCAGAAGAACACACGAGATCAAATGCAACAGGATTTTGATTTGAAACAACAAGTGTAGAACCAGATGGTCAACTTGGTGACGGAGTGCTAGCAGAAACAATCATACCATCACTGGCATTAATGTCCTTACCAGATGGAGAAGGAGGAACAATAAAATTTGGTCATAGTGCATTTAGGATGTTTTCATAGAGCATGCTAGATTAAGTATAAATCAAATCCAGATACTGGGCATGAGAAATTACTTTCTCTTCAGTGACAACACCGCCTTTGGCCATGTCCTCAGTGATAGATGGCAACAAGGAATTTATAAACCACTCAGATAAAAGATGATCAAGAACAAATGTTTTAACCATTCGATGATGAGGATGACACTCATGCATATGATCTGATATATGAGTAGCAGTGGTATATTTAAAGCTTCTAAAAAGTTTCGTTCCAGTTTCATATCTTATGGGCAACTGGAACTAGGTTAAAAAATTAATGGCTAAAGATGTGCAGTTATCAAAAGAAGCTCATGATAATTCAATATACCACTTTTCAGTTGGATGAGTGAGAATTCGGTGGAAAATACACAGTCTAACAGAATCATCATTTAAGGAGTTTGATGAACACCATAAATTATAATTCATAACGTGCGTAGACAGATATTCTCTAGATTTTCCATTGAATTTCGGAATATCAAAGGGTAATTTATAAGGAATCATCGGCCACCAAGGTAAATAATAAATGAGATCATTAGTGAGCCAGTTTAAATCAGGTAACTCTAATGTTGCGACAAACGACAACTGTCGATTTAGATAAGGTTGAGCGTAACTAGAGTAAGATGGAATTGCCTGGGAAATAGGCCGTTATGCACCAACATAAGGATTTTGCTGCTGGTAACCCAGATAGGGGTAAGTTTGTTGACGAAACCCTTGATAGGCTTGTTGACCAGAACTTAGATAAGATTGAAACTATTGGAATGGTTGATGTGGCTGCCATGGGATTTGATAAAACTATTGTTTCCTGCCAGAATAATTTGTACCAGGTCATGAATAGACGTGACCAGTAGAAACCTCTGACAAGGGTAAACTAGCCTGTGGTTGTGAAATTCCCGATACATGTGGTTGTTGTATACAAGCCTGGGAAGATGGAGTCTATAAACATGAAACTTGAGGGTTATGGGTTGAAGGACCCGCCTGAGAAGACTGAGCAACATCCAAGTAATAACAGGCGTAGTATGTACAAATGCAACAAGTTGAACTAATTGATATTGATACACAATTGTTTTCAGCTGAACAGGAAAGGAAGGTTTCCATTGAAAAACATGCATTCCAGTGTAAGATTGACCTAAAAATGAAGGAGTACTACCATATGGCGCGAACATCTATTTCCCCCTAGCTTATGGAGTATAAGGATATTGCACATACTGACTTTCATATGATGGGAATCCAGTAGATACTTGATAAGATGGATGGTAATTGGATGGACCATCTTGATATTGAGTTGATGATGTCCATAAAGGATCAGGCCGTTCAGTACTCGTAAGAGAGGAACCCGATAAAATTCCAGATGATGACATGGGTGAAGTCCATGGACTAGAGGAGACACTAGAGTAGGTTCCTTTTAAAGCTTGGTAACCCAATGGGACAGACAAACCACCATAAAGATGAGACTCGAGTGTCGTAGAAAACATCGAAGAAGAAGCAATAATAGATGATGTTGCATCTATAACAGATGGTACAGTCTAGAATGTTGTCTCAGCCATGGTTAAATAACCTAGTAAATAATCTAAAGAATATACAGGAACTTGAGACTAAGCAGGATCAACAGGAGCAGAGTAGTTCAAAAGAGGAAAAGATAGATAAAGATGAAGCCCTGACCCAAAATGAGTTGGATTTGAAAGGGTTGTCTCTTCCTGAAGTTATTCCTCAATTGAAATCAAACCAGGTGGAAGTACTTCACCATTAGGCCCGAGATAAATTTCAAGCGGTAAACTCTGTGGTAAAGAGGAAGACTCAATAGTTACATATGACTAAGGATGAGTCAGTTGATCATTTTCCGGCACGGGAACAAATTCTTGCTGTTTAACTTCATGATCAAGATGTTTTGGTAAAATAAAAATAGGTTCTGGATCAACTTCTAGTTGAACAACTTCAGGTTCTAGATTTACCGTTTCACTGGAGTGAATTTTAGTGTCCTCATGTAACTATGAGGGTTCTGTCTCGATAGTAGTAGATAAACTGGGATCAGTAGAAATGACTCGAGACTCGGTACTTAAAGGATCAAATGACTCTGGTAAATTAGATGAATATGTAGCACCAAAGGTTCCAAAGGTACCGGACTCAATAGGACAAGCTCGCCTTCGTCTAGTAGTTGTAGCTTCTGGAAGTAAAGGTGGTTTATTCGTTGTTCGACACGAACAACGGGGAAAGCGTTGATCTTCTTCCATGATTTATAATTGATTTTAATACAAAAAAAATAAACAAAAAGAGGGTAATGCTATGCAAAAGGTTTTCCAAGTAGCTGTGAACTGCAATATACCACCCCAGTAAACCAAGGACTTATGTATGTGTAGGCAATCTCCCTGAATGTTGCGTTCGGTGTATCACAGTGTACAAGGTGGCCGGCTCAGTTACCTATGTATGGTAAGAAACCTAATGTTGTCCTCCAAAATATACTTGATGGTATGTGGAGGCCAAATCCGTATTAGCACTGTCTAATGCGAAACCGCAAAGTGAGAGCATCCCCTTATACTTTTCGTACTAGAACACTACGCATAGAAGTGGAGGATATATACTTCATCACTGGACTCTCCAGGAGGGGAGACCCAGTGGACCTGCACGGAAAGCCCTTGGGAGGGTTAACCGTGGAAGACTATGTCCAAATATATTGCATAGATAATTCCAAGAAGGTTGGAACACAGATTGCTATTAGAGATATCAGGGATTTGCACATAAAGATCCTCTTGTTCACCATCGGTAGAGTGGCAGGATCTGCCTCACTACATCAGGCGTCCAGGACGCAAATGAGCATAGCTGTAGAGTGTTTGATTCACATCTACGATTGGTGCACAGCCCTGCTACAGAACATGAAACAACAGCTGACCTTCATTCGCCAAACAAAGACAAAACACTTTGGCTATGGGACCATTTTGACAACATTCTTCTTCGAGAGAGTTCCAGCTTTGAGACCCAGAGTCATCTCGACTATCAGCAGCCCGCGGGACCCAAGAATTGCCCGTTGGGCAGACATGATGAAGAGACTGGGGGGCAGCGAGGTACCCCGAACCACCTGGGACGATGAGTTATTCCTGTGGTGGAGAGAACAGATCATCGCAGTGGATGACTATCCCTATGCCGGGATGGACTTCTGAGGAGATCCAGATCTAGTACTTCCACCCGGAGCAGCATGGGGAGCAGTCGATAAGTTTTGCAAAAAAATTTTAACTTATATGATTTTTTTGGATTTTTTCAAATATGTATGAAAAAATGAAAAACAAACGTGTTTTTGGATTGGATTCATAATGACTGACAATTAAAAATGATCATGTTTCAGATGTTGGACCAGTTCGTCCTGAGGGCGTAGCACGTCACAAGCGCCGCAGAGGTGAGGCGGAGACAGCGGATTACGACGGGGCCTCCCGGGCGGGTGCGGAAAGGGGAAACGCGGGAGGGGCCCGACGCCAAATCCTCGCGTTTGCTTGCGTGGGACTTGCCGGAAGCCGTCCAGAGACGGGTTGTAGGAGTACCCCGGGACTGGGTTAGACTATTCCGCCGTGTGGCCACTACAGTTATGTTCTATAGGAACACGACTTCTGGGCAGGGTCCTCAGGAGTAGACAGATTTTATATGTTAGATGACTGTATATTCTTTTTGAGACTGAACATGATGGGGCATAAGCCCAAGTTTTGTACGGCATTTATGGATCCAAATTTTGTAAAGTTTTTTGACATACCGATGATATATATACATCGATATTTGATGTGATGTGATAAATGTATCAAATGTATGATGTTTGTGATGATTAAAATTTATTGTATTGAATGATTAATATGCCAATCTAAAGCTTGATTAGCCAATGAGTCAGCAAACCAATTGTCAGCTCGAGGAATATGAATGAATGTTAAAAATTGAAATGACCTTTGTAAAAAACGTACCCTCAAGAACAATCGTAATAAAAATGGATCTCGTACCCGATAAGTGTTGTTCAACTGCGACACCACCAGCTGGGAGTCCAAGAAAACTACCAACGAATCAACACCCAGAGATATTGCGTCCGAGAGTAGATGAATGACTGCAGTGTATTCTGCTACGTTATTGGAAGCAGGACCAATGCAGACTCCTCTTGATACCAACAGCTGACCGGAAGGATAATGAAGCACCCAAGCCACGGAAGCTAAGTTCCGGGTGTGTCTACTAGCACCATCGGCGAAACCGAAATGACTCATGATATCAACACAACCTGCCAAAGCAGATCAAAAACATCACCACCTCATCAAAAATCGAAAATCAAACAGATATGTACAAAGCAAAAAACTACTATATACAAAGCAAAATGCCAGGCCAAAGCCTAGGCATAATACTTCTTCAAATAGAGCCCATTTCGGGGCTCCGGCAACTTGTTCCCTTCGAAGTCAACCAAGGTATACGCTCCTTTCTTAAGGTCCTTTTTGACGATATAGGGGCCATACCACATTGATTTAAACTTTCATGCCCCCAAGGCATCTTTTTCTTGGGCATAGACCAAAACAAGGTCACCTTCGGAAAAGACCCTAGGCTTAACCGCCTTATCGTACTGAACTTTAACTCAGTTTTTATGCGCTTCATTCAACGTGGCGGCATCTCGACGCTGCTCATCAAGATGTTCCAGATGAAGAAGCCGCTCTGCCAGACTAGAAGTGTCAGGAAGAAGCTCAACAGCTAATTTAAGGGAAGGAATCTCGCATTCAATGGGAAATATGGATTCCACCCCGTGGACTAACTGAAACGGAGTAAAGCCAGTTGCAGTTTTAACTGACGTCCTGTATGCCCAGAGTGCAGGATATAGCATAATGTGCCAGTTGGATCTATGTTTATCAATTGTCCGTTGAAGAATTGTCTTCAAGGACTTATTCACGGCTTCCACTTGCCCATTGGCCTGAGGATAATATGGAGATGAATGCTCCTGCCGGAAACCCAATTTAAGAGCCAACTCAGCCATCATACTATTCTGAAAGTGAGCGCCGCAAATCGGTAATGAAATCTCTCTAAATTATCTGAAGCAGCCGATAACTTGGTTGAAGAAGAAAAGAAGGCACGATCTCATGAGTTCCCAAAAGTAAGAACAGCCTCGGGCCCATGGCTAAGTAGTCTACTGCTACGATAATGTACTTGTGACCTTTTGCCGAAGGCGGGTTACAAGAAGTATAATCCATACCCCACTTTGTAAAGGGTCCGACAGTAACGACTGGAAAAAGCGGAGCTGGATGAGCGCGCATTTTTCGAGTATACACCTGACAAGGATGACACTTCTTGACCGATTCAATACAATCTTTGAAAATCGAGGGCCAGAAGTAGCTAGCACGCAAAATCTTTTGGGCTGTAGCAAGCCCTGATAAATGACCCCCACAAGCTCCACTGTGAGAATCATTGAGCACAGCCTCGGCTTCTTCGAAAGTTAAGCAGCGTCTTAGGATTGAATCAACCCCTCGACGGTACAAAGCATCACCAATAATCAAATAATTCTTGGCCAAGTGACGCAGCTTACGACGCTCATCTTTCGAAAAAGAAGAGGGAAACTTCGCAGTCTAGAGATACACAATGATATCCCCATACCAAGGATCTTGTGGAGAGATAAGAAACAAGTGTTCATCCGGAAAGGACTCATCATAGATCATCTCCTCCCCACAAGGCAACTCGGAGATCAATTCCGCAAAGACTAATGACTTCTTGGATTTGGCAGACATGAACTCTAAATCAAATTCCTGTAATATCACAATCCATCTATTATATTTTCCCCCAATCACTCGCCTGCTGAGGACAAACTGAAATGGATTGGCAGCTGCCAAGACATAAGTTTTGCGAAGAATAATGTAATGTCGGAGTCGCTGCACAGCATGGACTACTGCTAAGGCTAATTTTTCTATCGGGGTGTATCGAAGTTCAGGTCCTACCAGTCCTCGACTAAGGTAGTAAATAACATGCTCAATAAGAGCATCATCCTCCTGAACCAGAACCATACCAATGGTAGATTCTGCTATAGCTAGATACAAAAGAAAATCTCTGCTATAATCGGGTGGACTCAGCAAAGGAGCAGAGGTCAATGCCTTTTTCAAGGCATCGAATGAGCGTTGAGCATAGTCATCCCAAAGAAAAGGAACTCCTTTCTTCAACAGTCTCATATATCCCTTTGTAATCTCGGCATAGTTAACGATAAACCTCCGAAGAAAGTTAGACTTCCCTTGGAGACTTTGAAGCTGACGGATTGAAGACGGGGGAGGCAACCAAAGTATTGCCTCAACCTTGAAGGGATCTACCCTTATCCCTTCCCTAGACACGATAAATCCCAACAGCCGACCGGATGTTACCGCGAAAACGCACTTGTTCGGATTCAAACGAATTTTATAAAAACGACATCTGTCAAATATTTTCCGGAGGTGACTTGGATGATCCATCCTCTTTCGAGAATGAGCAGCTAGATCATCTAAGTATGCCTCGATAATTTTCTTGATGTCGTGGAAGGCGTAAGACATGGCCCGCTGAAAGGTAGCTCCAGCATTTTTAAGACCAAAAGGCATTTTCTTATATGAAAACGTACCCCAGGGACAAATAAATGCGGTCTTATGTTGATCTTCTGGACGGATAGTAATTTGATTATAACCAGAAAAACCGTCCATGAAGGAGAAAATCTCGTTACCGGCACACTCGTCGATAATCTGATCGATGAAAGGTGTGGGGTAATTATCTTTAGGACACGCCTTATTCAGGTCTCTGAAATCGATGCACACTCGAATCGTTCCTTGCTTTTTATCAACGGGAACGGGGTTTGAAACCCATTCAGTTAGAGGAACTGGGAAAATGAATCCCGCCTTAAGCAGCTTTTCAACTTCAGCTTTGATGGCTGCTGCCTTCCTAGGATTAACCGGATGAAGTTTTTGCCTGACCGGCTTAGCGTTTTCATACGTCTTGATCTCATGCTGGACGATAGATGGGTCTATGCCAGGAATTTCCTCATAAGACCAAGCAAAAACATCCCTATACTCTTTGAAGAGCTCGGTATAGATTTGAACCTCTTCATGGGAACATTCGGCTCCAATGAAAACGTTCTCGATAATGTTGGGATTCCTGGAGATGTTCACCGGGATAGTAGGAGAGATCCACTGACCATGTTCCCTTCGGCATAAACTGTCTTTGGTGCTAAGGGGAGAAGCTCAAGGTTTGGGTGGGCGGGTCCGGGGCGAGACCCAGAAGGCTGTTTCGACTTCGCTCAGAGTCGGTAGGAAGTAAGGCCCAGATGATGCAAGTCATCCCACGGTCTATCTATACCTGTCATCACTTCCAGGATGGCCTCTTCAGATGGAAGAGTGGTATCTAGACAATCCTGGGCAGAAGAAGAAGTAAGCGTCCAAGCCGGAGCCACATCACCATCCAACTGTTCCAGCGAAAGAGGAGCTGGATCAGATTCTGCAATGTCAACAATAGACTGATATGCAATCTCAGCTGCAGAAATCGGGAATGCCATTCCACCCACTTGCCCTTTCTCCAATGTGGCTGTTGGAGAAGGTAAGGTCCAAGGGTCCGAAAAATAATGAGTTCGAAAGAACTCTCTTCGAAGGGGAGCCTTGGAGGATGAAATAGCATTAATAGACACCTTAGGAGGAGGAAGATCAAAAGAACCCATCAGGGAAGAATACATTCCCACTCCTAGATTCTCGACAGGCGCCTTAGTATTATCCAACTTAGGCACAGATGAGTCAGAAGGCGCATCCAGGTCTACAGGAGGACAGTCCAGTTGATCCACTGTAACTATCCTCCCTTCGTGGGGGAAACATACAATTCGAAATAGTGAGGATGCAATAGCATCCATATCATATATCCAGTTCCTCCCCAACAGAAGGTTGTAGTCCAAGGCTGCATCTACTACCTCAACCTCTATGTTAACGGTTTTGCCCCCAACACGGATGGGCAAAGCCGGGACAATACCATGGGGCCTATGAGAATGGCCATCGAATGCAGTAAGAATAGTGCTAGATGGAACAGCTTTGGGAGATCCTAGTGTCTTCCAGCATGCGAGAGACATCACGCAAGTAGAAGCACCCTCATCAACGACCGTGCGAAAGATATTAGTCTTCCGGTACGATGATTTAATATGGAAGGCAATATGATGAGGAAGTCTCTTCTTAAAATTCTTCATATCAAAGGTAATCAGAAGAGAATTTTTCGGATCTATAGCTCCAATGGCAGTGAGCAAAGCACTGCGCTGAGCCGGACAAGACTAGAGTACCTCTAAAGCTGACATAGCACAAGGACTCTGCGCCAGATCTTCTACAATCGAGTAGTTCTGGGCAGCCCTCATGTTCGGATTAATCGTTGACCGCTTAGAGGATGCCTTCGGTATCCGAGGCATAGACTCAACAGTTGGCTTCATGATGTGAAGCGGCTCAGTAGCATCAGGAACTTCCTTAGCTTTCGAAGATTCCTCTCCGCCATAATCACGGGATCTCATAGCGACATCCACGTGAGCACTCATCATAAAGATATTCGATGGAATTTCCCCTTCCTGGGGACCTACAGAGGAAGCCCCAGGATTTTGGTTCGCGCCAACAATTAATTGTTGCCCTTGGGGAAAAGGGTTTGTTAGCACAGCCTGGGAACTAGAAGAACCCTGCTGAGATAACAGGCGCTGAGCATCCTGAATTTTCGGGCAAAGGTGTGTGAGATGGTCTCCAGCACAAAGCTTGCACGGAAACTTCACTTTCTTTTTCTCCTTTTGACCCTCACCAACACGCTCGTTGGTTTTATTTACATTGCCCTTCCCATTCTTGCCCTTCTTCTTGTTATTACGTCCCTTCTTCTTCCCATCGGATTGTTGATTTCCTTTGGGCTCAGAAGATTGGACAGCATTTATGGACAAAGAGGGGGAAGGTGATGAATCCGGCACGAGCATGGCGACCCCGGAAAGGCCGGTGTAAGACAAGCTGGCACCCAATTGAAAAGCGAGAGGGCGCGGTGCACTACTATTGACCGATCCGACAAGCCCGTCACCATGCGGACCAGGTTTGGGTTTCGATAAATCCAATTTGGAGCGAGGAGCATTGGGCAAATACTTATAAAGTACCCCAGACTGAGAATAGATCAACTCTAACTACTGGGCCCTAAAGATGGCTTGCTCCTCGGAAAATACCCCAGATAGGGATACATCCTTTGAAATGTCTGACTGCAGAGATTTCAAAAACCACTCGAGAAGGAACTCACTTGGAATATGGGCTTTGATAAGCCTCTTCCTTCTCCTCCATTCCTGAATGTGATCAGAAATGTGAGTTGCCTCATCCTGCTTAAAATTAGCCAGGAGTTCGGTCCCAGCCTCATATCTGACAGGCAACTGAAAATGGTTAAGAAATGTAACAGCCAGTTCTCCAAATGTGGTGAAACTGCCCCCAGTGAGCTCTATATACCATTTAGCAGCATTCCCAGTTAGGGTGCGTTGAAATAATCTCAATCTAATCGAGTCGTCGATCAGAGAGTTCGACGAGCACCATAAGTGGAAAGTGGTGATGTGGTCTGCCGGATCTTCACCATTCTTACCTTCAAACTTAGGAATGTCTGAGGGAAGTTTGGTTGGAACCGGAGGCCACCCCGGACTGTAACGAATCAGGTCATTAGTTAACTTCGACAAATCTGGAAAGTTTAACGTTGCCAGAAACGGTAATCGAGGCGGAGCCTGAGAATTCCATCCTTGATGGGATGGATTTCCAACATTCTGAAAAGAATAGCCTGGATTTGATGAGGCACCAGGCTGCCAGAAAGGACTCGTAGATAACGGAGAAGAACCTCCTCCCCACGCCGAGTTACCAAAACCCAGACTAGTTCCCCCCGCTGAAGTATTGACTGAAGAGGAAAGCCCCTGGTAGGGGTTCCATGCATTAGACAGAGGAGAAAAAGACTGATGAGCACTCGATGAAGGGAAAGAAGCATTCCCTTGATGACCCGCGAAGAACTGATTCCCTGCCCCAGCCATTGTAAACACAGGATTCCATCCTGTAAAAGTAGTCGAACTTTGCCCCCCAGACCAAGGGTTAAAACTCTGGGTCTGGGACGTAAAAGGAAACGACCCTAAAGAAGGATTGGAACTAGGAATATGCCCAGTCCCAAAGGGGAAACCCTGAAACGAAGCTGATCCACTAGCCATGTTAGACATGGGCGTGGATCCAGCTGCACCGGCGGAAAAGGAAAACGAGGGATTTCCACTAATGGACATCCCTGAACAGAAGGGACTAGAATGAGAAGCATATGCCTGGGTGAACCCAGAGCCAGACATAGCAGTGCTAAAAGCAATCGAAGATGAAGAAATAGTGCCCCCTGCCTCGACAGAAGCAGGGGTCTGAATGCCTGCAGCACTCACGGTAGAAGCCGCGTTCCCAGTCGTGGCCATCGAAAGATAAGAATGATATGGAAGATCCGGCGGTCTCTCAGACTCCGGTCCGATGTACTAAATAACAAACAGATGATCAGGAGGAAGAGGAGATGGACCTGAAGCAGGAGGCTCAGGTATGTCTTCAACTTGAAAATCTTCTTCCTGAGGAAAAAGAACTCGCGAGGTGAGCGGAACGCTCCTCTCGGGACTGACACCGGAATCAGAAACGAAACCTTCAGATCTTAGTGGAGGATCTCTCTCCACAACGTCAGAATCAACAGGGTGATAACCACCGGCTAAATCGCTCCTACGCCTTCTCGAAGAAGGCTCTGCACTCTCAGGAGATAACCCCCGGATTCTCCTCGAACGTCGAGGCGCTTGATCAGCCACTTTTATAGATTTATTATATTAGACTCAAAAAAGTGAAAAGCTAGGCAAGCTAGGAGCAAAGAGCACTCACTAAAAATAAAAATCCCTGAGAAACAGCAAGCAAACAGCCTCCAAGTATTTCCGCTCCGGGTGATGAGGACCGGACACCAAAATACAAGAAAGCGAAGTATAGGGCCTTCCGAAAGCAGTCTGGGATGATTAGGGCCCAGAACAACTAGTGAAGGTATCAGAAACAGTTACGCCGACCTCCTAACGACAGCCTTTGCCGGCTCAAGCACCCAAGCTTCGCAAGGGCACCCCCCAGAAGTACTGCTGAAAGTGATGCGACGTCTGCCTCGGGTACCACGGGTATTCCCCCCCGCAGTCACCTGTGTGGAACCTAGGAACGGCAACTATGGACACCAATCCGTATCAGAAGCTGGGCGGAACGGTCTTGAGGTCAGATTCAGCTAATCGGAGAGGGGGTATCCCTCTTCTTAACCTTCACTTCCCCTCGCGCTTGACTCTCGGATGAGAGCTTTCCCAGTCCACCTCACGGAGTTGGATTTCGCTCAATTAATCAACTTCTATGTTTGTTTGAGCGGCCTCGGAGAGTTAACTCTCCACTCACCTATTCCAAGGCCTACAACCTAGCTAGTTGGTGATTGACACTTAGTAAAACTTGCTAGTTGATTTTAGATTAAATCGCTTATTTTAAGGGCTTTTGTATTAAGTCACAAGGATATGGAGATGAAACCAATGGTGTTTTGACGCAAAAGAAATTAATAAAAACTTAACTACATGCACATGCAGTTCTTTGTCTTTCGATGAAAAGTAATCTCTATACAGGTTCTACGAGACTAAAAAATTGTATTTTTCTTTTCGAATTACAAACTCACACTCACAAAAACTAAGAAGCTAACTAAATGATTCAATGCACATAATGCAAATCACTACAAGCATGTAAATTCTAAGATGCAAAAGTCTCTTGAAACAAGGTGAAATTTCCCAAAAAGCTCCTTCAGTTTTAACTCATCTTTTGTTGTCCAGAAAGCCAATTCTTGAAAACAAGAACTCTTAATATAAGACACCAAAATACTTAACAAGAAGAAGAAGAAATCAAATGACAACCTCTCCTCAAAATCAAGCCGAAAACTAGAAGCAAGAAACTTCACAAAAGCTCCAAAAGATATGACCAAACGAAAATGAAAATGCAACAACAAAAACAAAAACAAGGAACAATGTTTTTTGAGTTTTTGATATGCAAAAACAAAAAGCAAAACAAATGTTTTTTGGGCTTTTTAGTTTTATAAAGCAAGAGCTCAAAAAGACCAAGCACAACTATCACAGTCCAAGCCAAAACGAGACCGAATTTCAAGCATAAACTTGCTAATGATAGCAAGATCAATAAGAGCAACGGAAGACCAAAAACTCAATCAACCAGCCTAGAAAAATAGTGCAAACTCGCTGCAACAAAAGACTCCAAAGAAGCAAGAAAAGTTCTTCGAAAATTGCAACAAAACCCTAGCCTATGATACTCAAGAAAACCAATCGAAAACAAAGCAAAAATCGCAATGCAAAGCACAACACAAAGATAGGAGCGAGTCAGTGAGCAGAAGCTCTCTGTTTTGATAAAGCAAAACAGCCAAGAATGCTCAGAAAGCGATCTTGGAACTCAATCCAGGAGTGCCAGCACCAACAAGAACACTTTGCCAAAAAGATTAGTTTTCGGACAAACGAAAGAGAAACAAGACTTGAAACCACTTCCTTCACACTCTAGTAAATACAGAGACACTGTAGACACAGGCCTCCACAGCCAGAAAGGACCAAAAAGCCAATAAACCCAAAAATTCAAAATCTGCCTAGGTATACGCGACCTTGCAGTTATGCAACCAGCGTGTATACGCGTCTGTGTTAAGGGAAACTCGCGTATACGCGGATCCTTTTACACAAACTCGCGGGTATACGCGACTGTGTGCAGACAAAAGAGCGTATACAAAGAAAGATAATGAAAAACAAAAAGTACAAGTCTGGGAAAGACACCAAGACTTCAGACTGACTGCAAGAAGATAAACTGGACTGTAAAAGACAGATAAAACTGTTGGCAACCTACCAAACAGCGGAAACAACCCAACAGGAGAATCACAAAAATGTGATCCCCAGTGGAGTCGCCAGTTCTGTTTCGGGGAATTAACACCCTAGAGGTTGGTTGGGATACAACCTCCACAGAGCAGGGGCGTACTACTTAACAGAGACTCACACAACCATGCACGTTCGGAAAAACTAAATAGAGCAGAATGAGAGATTTACCCGTGGGTCCTACGTTTGAAGTAGATCCACGTGGAGTCCAAACTCCCTGCAACCATCCTTCCTCCTTAACCTGAAATACAAGAAGAAACCAGCACAAAGGACAAGTTGTACAGCATATATCTACTCTATATGTTAGTGAGATTCATATAAAACATTAAATAAATCATAATGAATGCTTGTATAACAAATATTCTCATACATAAAAACATACACTAACACGTTTATTTCGGGAACAGCATGATACTTCTGTATTATAAATAGTACGTACAAAAGTAATCAAGTGGAGAGATCACCTGATCCTTCCAAGGCCTTCGCAGACCGTCGTCCGGATCCGTCCAGCCCTTGCCTCACTAAGACTCCTTCCAAACTGATGCATACGAGATAACATATAAAGGGATGTGTATCTCAAGGAAACAAGGGTTTCCTATAATGAACTGGGAAAGTGCAGGAGGCACGGGGAATCAGACTTGGATAGGGAATACCAACAGAGTATAATATCAATAATTCTCTCTCTCCTTAGGCCATACACATGAGGGCTTTTTATAGTCCCTCCAAGTAGTTTCAGCAGTTGGAAACAGTTGGCCACGGGCTGGGGTGGTTGAACTACCTGAGTAACCATCAACCCAGCGTGAAATTAGGGATTTTTTATATATTTTTTAATCATTTTAATGGCATACGCGGAAACGTCTAGCTGTACTCGCGTATACACGCGGAAAAACACGGGCATAGTCGCGTATGGAGGATTTTACACTGTTTTTAAGTGAATTTGTCCAAGTCTGTAGGAATGGGTGCCCATAAAGCCATAAAGCAATCATGAATCATGTCAAGGTGAGAAATGATGCTATAACACCTGATATACCCAAAGGTATGTGGATGAGCTCCGATATACTTACGTACGTGGAATGAGGTATCACACATAGAATGTATCGCGGGAAATTAACGATATCTACTATGTTTTACGACGTCGAAAAAATTATCTAGCCTAGACCTCTAAATGCTATCGTTAAGTGACAATGCTCCCTTAGATTAATTCAAATAAATGTTAAGTTGATCTTGCTTATAATTTTGTATTTTAGGTTTATCGCGTGATGCATTTTACATTCCTAGAATGCAATAAAAATGATATGCATTCGTTTTGATTTGAATTTTGACAATGAAAAATTATATACAAGGGATAGAGCAATCATATTGTAATCAATAAAAAATGAGCACATCTAAATGAAAATTCCCTAACTATTCCTATGCAGCACTCACAATCCCTATATGAAAATGCATGTTTTTCTTTTTTATTTCTTTTAAGTGTAGATGAACAAAAAATAAAATATAATGCACAAAAAATAAATGAATACTTTCCAGAGAAATGAAGACTGACACTAAAATTCCTCTTTCCGAAAATAAAGAACTGATCAAATGTAAAATTTTGAACTTTTGAGCTATTTGACAATGATAAAGAAAACAAAAAGAAACATTGATCAAACAAATATCCAAAGTGAGGCAAGAATAGTAGAGGCAATTTGGTCTCTAGAGGCAATCAGACACATACTAAAATGGATGGCATAAGACAAAAATATGATGATTTTTGGTTGGTCACAGGAGCAACGCACCCCTGAGTGGGAGATAGTGTGTGGCAGAGCATTGTGCCTAAGCCAACAATGCTATGAAAAGAACTCTTTCAAGACCAATAGTGCATTGATGCCAGAGGAAACTCAAAAATAGGCAATCAAACACACTTCTTTTACTAAAACACATTCAAATGACTGAAATAAAGCAAGTAAAGTATACTAGAGGCTGATAAACAAGGATAAAACCACCAGGGATGATCCGTCGATCCCCAATATGATCACCAATTTGTTTTACAGAAATCAAACCTATGGATAGGAATGTTTTCCCTAAGTGTGGTGGTCGCACTTAGAACAACAGAAGAAAGATATATGACATTTTCCTTAAAATGAATAGATAAGGGAAGAACACCTACTTGTGATCTTTCGCTATTCCTCGCCTCCCTTTTGTCACTTTTGTCACTCTCAATCGAACTGAACTCGCTTGATTGGTACCTACAATGACTAACAAAAGACATAAAACAACATAATGGCATATGATCTATTCATGTTAAAAAAATCGAATAAATTGCATTTGGAAATACACATATAATGTCATGAACAGATGTATTAGGAAAGGAGAAAATATCTTTATTATGAAATAGAGGGAGAATTTACAACCAATTGGATCAATTCGATGTCAACTCACTCCAACTTCAGTCCTATCCTCATCACATTAGCATCATCACTCCAACAACATAACATTACATGCAAACGACCTCGAAGATTTGTGATCTAACCAACATAACTATAGTAATTCAAATTATTTCTCCATTGTGCAATATAATCCGTGCTAAATTTATAGAAAATCAATGCAGTTTAGCATTAATGGATCATTGAATGGCTTTTCCAAAAATGGATGAAGAGGTTTCATTGTTCATGGGAATAGAAGGATAATAGGTTCAATGGCTCCATGGTGTCCATATTCGAAGTTATCAGATGATGTGATAGCTGGAACAACTTCTATAAGGCACTAGAGGGTGGGAAAATTCCCAGAATCATATGAACAATTCGATCCCAGTTGACCAACGCAGTGTAAAGTGGGCCTAGATGCTCTGCAATGCAACTTTGAATGGGAGTAGATTCTCTGAAAATCACTTACTGCAGTCTAGGGGTGCGTTGATGTCTCAATGGAACACTTCAACTGGTATCTAAGCAATGAAACTTTCATGGAGGAAAACCATCAATGGGAGGACTTTTTTAAGGCATGTAGTAGCTGATTTAGAGTTTGATAGAGCCTAATTGATACTGATCTGGGTTTTGGGAATGATGCCCAAATTGACCAATAACAATTATATACAATTTCTAGAATATTCTAGAAATCTTTGCCAAAATCCAAGTTTATTCACCAGTCAATCCTGGTCAAAATCTCATCTTATTCAACACTTGTAAAGCCTTCAAAATGGTAAATTATGTTCAACTTTTTATCTTTATAAACCGATCTCTTGTATTAAAATTCATACCTATGGTTGACCCCTATAATCAAGCAATATGTGGTTGACTTCCTATGGTTAAAAAATCTCTTCCTGTGATCAATTGTGCCCTTCTTCCTACATTCAAACTCTACCAAATTCTCAGGAAAAGGTAGCCAGAATATTGGCCAAATAAAGTCGATTAAACTCGTTCGAACGAGGTAAGTAAACCTTAGTCAAATTGAAGCTTCTATACCTGGTCAACCTTCAAATTTATCTCTCTTATTATCGCATGTGTGTACCAGAATAGAAGAGAGAGTGTGATGTCTGAATTGATCAAATTAGGGAAGTATCATGTGTATTTATACTATTCAAATGGGGTAGACTTTGACTAAGGGTCACACCCATTCATATGTGTGGTGGGCCTAACACTAGGGGCCTACATGAAGCCCAAAATAAAAATTTTGTTTTGAAGTTTTTTAGTTTTCTTTGGCTAACTTGGAAGGCCTTTTGGCATGTTGTAATACTTCGTGATGCTACGACAAAAAAAAAAAAAAAATTGTTTTTTTCATCGTTATAGAGCCATCTTACCGAAGATTTTTGTCTCCATAGGATTTCCTCTTGATTTCTTCTCTCATATTTTCATGAGTAGGTTTTCTTCTTTAATGAATAGATCCTCTAACCACCCATATAGAATGATCTTCTATTGAAGCTACTACATATGATCTCGAAACCTTATTTTCCTTGAAAAATGTTTTCAAATTCCTCTATATTCCATTTCTCCAACCTAGATTTTACATGTTTTAATTTTGTTAAAAGAAAAACATGGTAGGTTCTTCTATAAAATTTACTTCCTTCCATACTCTACTATTTTTTACTAGAAAGTATGGGTCCGTGGACCAAATTTTTTGAGCCTAAATGAATAATTTTTTAGGCTGCCTTTGATATTTAGATCAATAAAATGGGCTAGTGATCTAAACCCCCAAATGGAAAAATGGAGGTTGTAATATAAATATCCTTTTCTAGAGGACATCTAGAGACCAGGAAGTGATTTAATCAAGATGTAATATGATGTATTCCTCCCCTTTGATTCTTCCATGTGAATATTTCATTTTTTTTCCACATCTATCAATTTTAATTGTATAAGCATACCTTTGAAATGGTTCACTTCAATGTGTAACCAATGCAATCCTTCTCACGTTCCCTTGATATTTTTTACTAATTTGAAGTCTCCTCCCACAATACAGGGGCCATATGTAATGACAGGGTTTATATTGCATATAAATTTCAAAAAAATTATTTTTTCCCAAACGTATGATGCCCATAAACATTGGTTACAAATTCAACTTCCACTGATCCAATTTTCCAGAATTTTGCAAATAGAATTTGAGGGGTGGAAAAAAAATCTTAGATAGTTAGCTCCCCCAAGTTTCATAATAAATTCAAAGCGCCACCTTTTCCTATGGCATCAATTACCATATATTGATAGCCTATCCAACAATAAGATATTTTCTTTTGTAGTCCTTCATCGGTACATTTATTTTCTTATATCATTGCAATAGTTGGTAGTTCCTTAATGGTTATGTTTCTTAGAAGGCTTTTATTTCCTTTGTAGTTAAGGCCTCTAATGTTCCATTAGATAATTTTCATTGATAGTTGGAAGGATTAGAGGAAAATTCCTCCATCATGACTATAATACTTCTAGAATTAACCAAGATTTACCGCAATTCATAGAGAATTTACTTATTTCTTATTATTCTTGTTTTCTTACCATCTTTAGGAATCTTTGGGGGATATTTAAAAGAATGAGTGTCAATTACTAATTTGGTATTTTAAGAACTTGTACCTATAGGATTCTACTTTCATTGGGCCTTAAATTTAAGAATATATTTACAAAGAGTCTACACTTGATGCTCAAGGATAGATCAGGAGTCCTTTCTTGGCACTTCCATTACAATCATTGGGAATCAAATGAGTCAAAATTTGTATCTTCTATATTTTCCTATGTTTTTCTTCACATTTCCATAATCCTTATTACTTATTTTGTTTAAGAACTACATTTTTTGTGCCTAGGGAATATCTATTTTTTAAGGATGATATCAGCTAGGGCTACTAGTCTACCTCTACCTTTTTGGAATCTAGATTGATGTTGGTCGTATTTTAGGGTTATGAATCATCATTAGGTGGCAAAGTTTCAAAGTTATATTGGGATTTCAAATCCTTGTTGAAGACAAAGAGGGATGAGATAAGGTATTTTTTTTCCTGGAGAGGAGATTTTCGAATCCGTTAGTACCTTTTTGATAGGCCTAATTCAAGGGAGGATGAATAGGATTGAGAGGGAAATATTTAAAAATATGGTCATACTCATGAAATTTTCTAAATTTGAATGGGACATTTTGATAGTCCAATAATTGATTCCACACCATGTCCTGATAGGAGATATCTATGGAGGATGGAATGGGATGGGAGATGTTCATGTATACACAAATTCATGCATAGGAAGTGCACATTCCTTTCTTTGTGGCTTCAGATATTTTGAAAAAATGTCCCAGAACAATGTTGATCTCCTTGAGAATTTCCGCTTCCCAAAATTATTTTGGGAGAAAGAAGAGTTAGATCCAAATAGGATTTTTTGGCCTAGAACATTCTATCAATAAATTTAGAGATAACCTTGCAAAATTGAAAAAATAGGGTCCATTTTCAAAAACCATGGTGTAGTCTCCTAGATTAGCAAAGATGATAAAGAAGAATCCTTTCCCCTAATTCAATATCAATGTTTCCCTTGAGTTTCGACTTTTTTTCAATTCACCATACCATAGTACTTTCACTTGACCATATCCCCATAAAAGTTTTGATGAGAACATGGTCTTGCATATACTGGGTATATTCAACTATGTAACTAGATGTTACCTCATATTTGGTATCTTCTAAAACCTTTACTAGACATCATCTTGGGTTGTGATTTTTCAAAGAGGGGCATGCCATTTGATCAACTATAAAAGAGGAATTGTTACCCCATATGTCTTCTTAGGTTGCCTCAAATGAGAAGATGGGTTTTCCACATGATTAGATGGACCAGTTGAATGTTTGTCCCCCTGACAATGTTCTGATAGCAGGGAGTTGAGATCCCCTCAACAACATGAGGTATGATCTTTGTAGTACAAAAAATCCTAGATTGCAAGCACTCAACTCTAATTCAATTAAATACAAAATTAATTCTTTCGAACTCATATGTGCTAGGATTTTGATATATATATATATATATAATCTTAATGTGCATTAATCATCATCTTAATATAAAAAATAAAATAAGAAAAATAAATCAAGAGTGACTAATATTTTGCTAACACAATATCAAATTAAAATCATTTTAATATTATATAACATATAAATAAACAATAATATCAATATATATAATATTGTAAATTAAAATATGATATTTTCTCATCCTTCTCTGCATTTTAAAGAAAGTGAATTTCCTAATGGGACTCAGGATTGGAATATTTCTACATTATACTAGTCCATGCATCATATGTCCCAGATGCCCATAGGGCCGAAAGGGAATTTGGTATCTATCTAGCACAAATATCATCCCAAGGATTAAAAAAACTTTTATTCTACAATGACTTATATGTTCAAATTATTTCATTGTATTAATTAAAGGGTGTCTAGGGTCTACATGATGATGGGCCCTAGTAATACATGTTTCAAGGTCCATATACAACCCTTTTTCCACCTTAAAATATGTAATATTTTACCTCGTTAACATATTTTGGATATTTTATGAGTTAAACCTTCAGTTAAGTAAGTTTCCTATGCAATATGATCATATTCACGTTCTTTTACGGTCTTTCGAAAGAGAGTACACTTATTTGATAGGTTTTTTATGAGGAATATCCCACCAATAGCCCACGAAAAACATTGCAAGAAGTTAGGAGCCTTGTTCCCTAGGTTTCTTGCATGCCATACATGGTTTTTTGCATTCCAAGACATGCGATCAATAAAAGACTTGAGTTAACAAACCACCCAAGATTTTAGGATTTTTTTTGGAGGGAAATCAACCCTCCTATCAAGGAGGTTGTTCCCCATTATACTGTATAATTAGACCTCAAGGCTAAGTCTCATGTTAGTCCATCTTTTGCTATTACAATTTTACTATTCTACCTATTTTCAGGGTTTTGTAACACAACTTATATATTTGCATTTGGAAATTTAATGAAGAAGCAGTGCTCTTTTATAGCTAGTTAGTGTTGAATATTTTTCGGTATTTGAACACTTGGAAGGGCCCACTTATAGGATATATAAATACCTTTATGTCCCTCTTTCCTTTTCATTTTATGTTTTCATGTTAAAATTTCATATCATTTACTTTTATGTGCTTTTATGTGCTTGTAAAAGGTTGACTTATTAATGTTGTATTTTATTGAGTGATTCTCATGATTTTTACATGAATTTTTGACCTTATAATGATAGGTTACTTATTTAAATTGTAATTAAATTTTATGTAAGAATTTCGTGTAGAATTGCAAGTTTTTTTTTAGCTATACTAATTTTTGTATAAGACAATCGTGAATTCTTCCTTTTGAGTTTTTTCTTCATTTCATGCATACTTTGTCTATCACTGCATTATTGAAACCAAGAAATATGTATCGATGGAAAGGAATCAAGAATTGGAAAATACTCTTGTAGTTTGTTATAAATGTTTTATTTCTTATACTTTTTAATTATATAATTTGGATAACTTTGTTTTCTACAATCTATAAATACTAACTTTATTTTTATTAGATTAATGATATTTTTTCCAGTCTTATAAGTTAATAGTGATATTTCCATTTATGAAATTTCATAATTGTTTATTTTTTTATGTGCATGTAGGATTAGTTAAAATATGTTTGTAACCACTAATTTATTCTCACTCTATCTAGGAAGGTAACAATAACCTCTGTTATTTTGGATTAATAGTTTTATTAGGAGTACAAGAAAGTCTGGCATGCATCATTATTGTTTTAATTATATGGTCCATCACTTTTTGGCATCGTTGTAGAGGAGCTCCCAAAATATTGCATTTTTCTTTGCTCATGATGCATTAGTTTTTATGTTAAAAAGGGGGAAATCATTTAGTTCCCTACATTAGTTATTATTTCAATAAAAAATAAGAAACTTTACATTTTCAAATAAACATGCATACATAATTAACTTAGAGATAATTTAGGGTAATGTTTAACCAAATCCCTCACTTCTAAGCCAAGAAGTAGCAATCAACAATAGTCAATTTATTGTGAAACACTTTCTTTATAAAGTGTTGGAAATATTGTTGTCATTGTCCTCAAAGGAAGTGGGGAGAAAAATTGTGTGCAAGATAAATATTGGAAAATGAATTTTATTGGAAATATTATTTTTGGACTCTTGATGCCCCAATTGGATACTATAGAGTCCCATAATTGTTTTTTTTTCACACCCTTTTTCATCCATATTTCCTTCTTTTATCATCATTATCAACCTAATAAAAGCATCAATAATAAGATTTTGAAAAGTTAAAACACTTATGTGTCCTATTCTTCACATTTTCTAATATTACCTATTCTTGTGTTAAAGATTAAATGCATCTATAGAAATAACACAATTCCACAGCTATTTTACAGATCCGCAACTACCTCCATTCATAACAGGGTTCCAGTGCGCCAAATCAGCAAAGGAGTACATGGGTAGTTAGAGGATGATTCCTTCATGGATCTCCTCTTGATTATCTAGGCCAATTCATCAAGGAGATCTCACAGTTACATGGTCAATGGTGGCAGTCAACACATAGAAACGCTCAGAAACAGAGTTCGAGAATGTCACAACTTTGTTGATTTGCTTTCCTAATAGCAAATCGATAGGATAGCGATATTTCTTTAAGTTTTTAACTTGTATAAGGACTCTAAAGAGACTTGTAGGCATAGAGCTCGCGTACTATTTAAATGCACTCTATAAAACCATGGAAACTCGGTGTATTCAACATGCACCATCTTTTATTTTTCTGAGTATTCTGTTTGAAACTTTTCTCTTAATTTGAATCTCATTTTTCGTGCATTGATGTGTTGTTAGTGTTAAAGAAACCTACTGCGTTGCGGAGGGCCCCTGCATGCAGATCAGGTTATTTTCTTTCAGTCTTTAGATTTTATTTCAAACACATTATCATTTCGTAGTTCGAATCTGGTTAATTCTTTGGTTTATATTTAATTTTCAAGCTCAGTTTAAATAGTTCAATACTGTGTGTTTGCTTATTTCGTAGATTCTTTTCTTAAATTTACTCTTTCCACACTTTATATAGCTCAGTTCATTTCTTTTTCGTTTACATTCCAGGTTAAAAATTGCAGTATATAAAAGCTCTATTTTTCATAGCATTTTGGTTTAAGTTCCAGTTGGTTTTCAATTCTCATGCTTTCATAAAACTAGGACTTGTATAATATTTCATGATTTCATAATTAATTTATATTTATTTCTTTGTTCGTTGCAGCAAACAAATGTAAAAAACAACTTGATAAAAATGAAGTAGAAATTAATCTAACATATATTTTGAAAATAATTATCTCACAAACCATTTTTAACAACTCAATTCAATTGAAACTATTTATATGAATAACATTTAACATAGATAATAGATTGCTATAACTTTACTTAAAAACTTATTGATCCATAGGAATTCAACACTAATCCAAAAATTCAAAAATTAACAAAACTCAGAATTCAATCATCACTCTAACGACAAAGACTTCTAGCACGTATAGTGCGCTTTCAATTCATCAGTTTACTGACTCCAGTTGATAATTTATGCTTGCAATTTAAGAACATTAAATTTACTAAACATTTTGGTGTTGTTGCCAAGGAAGTGTAAATAGAAGTCTTAGAAATCAAACATGATATGCATAGGGAGAGAGATTCTAAAGGTAGATTTATAGGATGAGGGAGAAGCCTGATTACCACATCATCACTCACTCCACCTCGACCTTGAAGTTCTACACCACCCACTCAAACTCAAATTCCATACATACATGGCCAACATAGACTTCCTGAAATCCTAAGATCTGAAATCCAACCTCCATCCCCAACCACAAGATTAATCTTCTTATCTTCAACAAGAGAACAACTTCTTGGACAAGAATTATGTTGAACCCTTAGTTAAAATGAGAGGGGGGGGTGAATCAGTTTAATACATTCATGGTCTTTTAAAACTTTCCTTTAATCTTATTTACACCTTCATTTCATGATCAACTTAATGTATAATGAAACAACAATCTTAATATGTGAGCAGCAAGTATTAAGCAGATTAAACATAGAACATCAACACATAACCATCATGCATATAGACAACATATATAAGTGGAAACCCATAAGGGAGAAAACCACATCTTATTATTGTTCTGATGCAAAGGTAAGCTCCAACTCCCTCTCACCACTGATTTTCTGTAGGCTCCAACCTACAAGAGGCTACTATCTCAAATTCTACAAGCTACTACTTGCAAGGAAGCTCCAACTCCCATCTATTTTCTGCAGGCTACAACCCACAGGAGGCTCCTACCTCAACCAGCTACAACTGGACATCTATCAAGCTACAACTTGATATGGAAGCACTAACTTCTTCACAGTATAATAAAATCATATGTTGATTTACCTAGATATCAACTCTGTTTTTCTCCTTCTTCATTGCTGCTCTTCCAGTCTTCAAATCTGCTTCATATCATCTCTCGATCTTCACAGCTTCTCTATCTACTATGTCTTATTATTCCACTCTCTAACCTCTCTATGCACATTACAATAACATCATTTTTAGAGATCACTTCATGGTTGTTTGCATTCTATATGAGAATATGAAGTGAACAAGCATGACTCTTGCCTTCCACCCACTCATTTCCTCAATCAACATATTCAGGATGTTACAACACTATATACACTCGTTTCAGTATTAAATTTGAGTTTTTATTTGCCTTGGAGACTTGCCTTTGCATCACAAACAATATAAAATTAATCAATAAATTTAAATTTATAGTTACAATAATATTTCAATTCAGCCCTTTCAGCTTCTTGCTTTTCTATTCATCTTGTCTTCTCTGCCTGTTGTCCCTTTGTCTTTTATGCCTGCTATTATATTTCTAACTATGCTGTATAATTGTTGTCTTAGCCAGACTTGACCCGTGCCTTTATGTTTTACACTACCTCTACCTATTTCATATCTTACCTGCAGCGTTTTATGCTCTTCTCTGCTCCTTTGCTCTGTGTCGGGTTACTTACATGAGTCTCCTTCTGCCCACGTTCAGTCTTTGTTATCAAACTTTTTCACCCGCATAACACCTTTGCACGAGTGTCGGGTCACTTGACTAGAGTATTTTCTCTTGCGTTCAGCCTTTTGTTTAACTCAATGTCGCAACTGCGTACAACACTGTTATGCACGAACTCTGGGTCATTTTTCGTTTGTTCAGGCCTTTCCTTTGGAACTCGAGTCGACCTCCGCTTACATGGTTTTCTTCATAAAACCAACACAAATTCATTAACCCTTGGACCTGAAATATATTAGTATTTACCTTTGAACTGCATTGTGTCCGATTCAAAAATCGCACTTTGCACTTCACATTCCTTGGAGTTTACATTGTAATCTCCTTTTCCTCCTTTGATGCGATTTAACACTGAAAAGGCTTTACCTCTGGATTTGAAATCCTTTGAAATTTGATTCTAGTGCTACATCGCATTCGGGCTCCTATATCGCAATTCGCAACTTTCATATTATAACAATTCCACAATACTTATGATTTTTCCATTTCGTAAATCGCAGCGAACTCCCCATCGCAACCCGAAACTTTTAACATTCAACAATAAACTTATCCTATGAGATCTGCAATGTGCGGTATGCAGGCTAGTTCCACATCATCGTACCACGTCGCCCTGCTATGTCATCGCCACATCATCTTGCCACGTCATCATAAATTGCCTGTGATCTGTGGGTTCAAGGCCACGTCATCTACCACATCAGCTTGCCAAGTCACTGCCACATCATCACCACAACACTACCACGTCATATTCCCACATCATCGCCCGCAGTTCGCAGTTCGCAACTTATAATAGATACCTTTAAAACCAAACAATATAGATGCCAATGCAAAATTGTGTTGTAATCTCCACCATAGATCTTCAACAGATCTAACGGCCCCACTGTACCATCTCACATGCCATCTCCTATCCTCATCGCATTGCAACCAAAATACTTTACCTTGTGTTGTCTTAATGCTAGACTTTAAGACTGTAGATGTGCGATATGCGCTGGATCGCTGTGCCTACACGTGGCTCCTCCCTTTATCGCATCGCAAGTTTCAATTCTTACCGCATCCTTAACACATAAACACATAAACACTATAATTTCCGATTTTCAATGTGCACTTTCGTTCTCCACCAGACACACATCCAAATCTCTGTCGTTTAATATTAAAAATTCAATTGTGCAATTCGATTCTCGCCGTTTGATTCCTCCTTTGGAATTATTCTAAGTCTTTTATGCCTTAGTCGATTTCTGTGCTTTCTACAACCACTGCTACTCTGCATCTCCACTATCCTTCCTGAGATTTATCTAGTTTAAAAGCGTTGATCTCTCCTAAGCTTGTTCTTCTATTTTTTATTCACTCTGACTTGAGACTATCACGCTTGCTACATGCCTTACTCACTATTTCAATCCATAATATAGACCACCATTATGTATTACTTCTATGAATCCAGAATTCGTTATTTGTTTCTTACTCCTTGCCTCTCTGCTGCTCCTCTGCCTCTCTTTTATGCTTTCTTAGTGCATTATCTCTTGATCTGCTTCTTTGCCTTATTGCTGCTACTTCTCTGCTCCTTTTCCTTAATGATAGTTATGGTTCTGCTCCTTTGTGCTCCTTTTCCATCAATGACAATATTTCCAACAATCTCCCCCTTTGGCATTGATGGCAAGACTTCCTCCAACACTCCAATACTTCCTCCAAGACTTCCTCCCCCTTTCATTCTGAGAGGTGTCTTTCTTCTTCTGCTTGCTTTTCAAAAGAGCCTTTTTTCTTCTTCTTTCTCTTCCTCCCCCTTTTACATCAATGGAAAAGGGTTGCACATTTCCCAGTGTAGTTTCTATCTTTGCATTACTTCTCTCTAAGTTGTGTATAGGCCTTCTTCTTCTGACCTTATACCTTGCTGCTTTAGACTTGTGTATAGGAGTTGTTGGGAGAACACTGTGAAAATTGTCGAGATTACATGAATGGAAGGCTTTTCACCATAGAATTTTTGTACTCATGTCCCTTACTTCTTGAGACTTTTTATGTACTTCTGTCATAATGCTCCAATATTGAGGACCTGTACCATACCACTGCTCCATAGATCTATCTCTTTTGTGACAACTTATATGGGCTGCTCTCCCCCTTGAATGATGTTTCTTATCTGATACGAACTTATCTACTGCACTGTTTTTGTTCCTTATATGGCAGCCTTTGCTAGTGTATCATCAATTATTTATTTATTATTAATTTTATTTTATTTTATTTTATTTTATTTATTTATTTATTTTATTCATTTATTTATTTATTTATTTATTTTTATTTATTTATTTATTTTTCTGATCATATCAGAGAGTATCATCTGCAAACACTACGCCTAGTTTGTCTCTTATATATTCGAATGGTTCTCTAGCAAGAGGTTTTGTGAATATGTCTGCTATTTGTTCCTTTGTTTGTACATACTCCATCTTTACTATTTTCCGTGCTACTTGTTCTCTGAGGAAGTGGTACTTTATTGGGATGTGCTTGGTTTTCGAATGAAGTACTGGATTTTTTAAATATACTTATTGCACTTGTATTGTCACATTTGATAGAAATAGGTTCATTGATGCTTACCTTCATGTCTTGGAGAGATTGTTTCATCCACATTACTTGTGTGCAACAAGTTGCTGCTGCTATGTATTCTACTTCTGTTGTAGATAGAGAGACAGATGTTTTCTTCTTGCTTAACCATGCCACCAAACTTTCTCCCAAATAAAACGCACCTCCACTTGTGCTTTTCCTGTCATCCACATAGCTGGCCCAATCTGCATCTGTATATGCTGTCAATGTGAAGTCTTTGGCTTTCGAATACCATAGGCCATAATGTGCAGTTCCTTCCAGGTATCTAAATATCCACTTAATTGCTAGCAAGTTATTTTTTTTTGGTGCTGCTTGATGTCTTGCCACAAGTCCTACTGCCAACATAATGTCTAGTCTAGAGGCAATTAGTTATAGTAGACTTCCTATCATAGATCTATAGAGTCTTTGATCTATATATGCGGATCCATCATCAGCACATAAATTACATCTAGTGATCATGGGAGTTGACACAGGTTTGCAGTCTTCCATTTGGAATCCTTTTAACATGTCTCTTAAGTATTTTTCTTGTGAAATTAATATGCCTATGTTCTTTTGTAGAATTTGAAGTCCTAAGTAGAAGGTAAGTTGTCCAATCGTAGACATCTCAAATTCTGAATTCATCTCTTTTGCAAATCCTTTTAGTAACTCATCCTTGTTGCTACCAAACATGATGTCATCTACATATACTACTACAATTAAGAGTTCATTTTCACCAGCCTTTATATACAGATTATTGTCTACTCCTCCATTCTTGAAACCTTTTTTTTTAAGTACTTTTCCAGCCTAGAATACCATGCACGTGGTGCTTGTTTGAGACCATATAAGTCTTTCTTTGATCTACACACATAGTTGTGTTTATCTTCTAAGGAAAATCCTTCAGGTTGTTCCATGTAGACTTCTTCCTCTAGATCTCCATTCAAGAAGGCATACTTCACATCCATTTGATATACCTTGAAATCATGATAGCATGCAAAAGCCAAAAACATTCTAATTGCTTCCATTTTTGCTACAGGGGAAAAAATTTCATCATAATCAAGTCCTTCAATTTGAGAGTATCCCTTACATACAAGTCTGGAATTATTTCCGATTACCTAACCTTGTTCATTCATCTTATTCTTGAATATCCACTTTGTGCCAATGACATTTTTCCCAGTAGGTCTTGGCATTAACTCCCAGGTCTTGTTCTTCTGAATTTGGTCTAATTCTTCATTCATAGCATTTACCCAATTTTTTTCATTGCTAGCTTCATCGAAATTCTTCGATTCTATTTGTGACAACATGGCTAGGTACACTTCCTCAGTCTGTTCAGCTAACTATCTTCTAGTTTGGACTCCTACACTCTTGTCTCTAATGATTTGATCTTCTGGATGGTTCTTCTGAATGTGTCTCGAGGGTCCTTTTGAGTTTATTTCTGCATCTTCTGTTGCCTTACTCCGTTCTTCATTTTCTTGATTCTCATCTTCATGATCATCTGGAGGATTGCCGCAGTTTGTGCTTCTGGTCCTGTCTGGTAGATCTTCGTCGAATCTCACATCAATGCTTTCCACAATTTTATGCAGTATTTTCGTTTATTACATCTTTTGCTGGTTGGATTGGATTTTATTTGTCTTACAGTATGTCTCAATATGTCCAGGTTTGTGGCAGGCAAAGCAAGTGATACTTCTCACAGGAGGAAGGAACCTCTTTTGACATTTTCCGAATTTGTTCACTTCATCCTTAGGAGCGTATGAGCCTTTTGCAGTTGATTGTTTCCTCATTTCTTTCTTTGTCACTTGAGGTTGCTGCTTGTTTCTGTTTGTTTCGTTATTTATCATGGTCTTGCTAGTTTCTAATTTTGTGGATTCCCTTTTTGTTGCTTCATTATTCTTTATAGCTTTTACAAAAATGATATTTTTGTTATCTTCTACCTTGGATTTTCTGGTTTCCCCTTCATAGCCTATACCAACCTTTATATGAGGAGATCGTTGAGCATTAAGAATTTTGTCCAAATGTCCAGAGCTTCTCATTTGAGAAATATTCATAGTTAATTCAATTTGGGCCTTTTCTAATTTCTTCCTCAGGCTTACCACTTCCTCTTCCGGCTTTTCTCGATCCTAATTTTTCTCCTTTATTTCTGTTTTCAGAATATCCTCTATTTTCCTTGATTATTCTAGTTCAATCTTCAATTTAATAAGATCTTCTGAATCTAGTTCTGTCTTTTCATATTTTAGAAGAATCTCTTTCTGTTTCTTACTCTTAATTTCAAGCCTGTCTATTTCCTCCAAGGAACTAATTATCTCCCCCTCAAGATCTACCTCACCTTCTTCTTCAAATTCCAGGAGATCTTACTCTTCCTTGGCCATCAAAATGAATTTTGATGTTCCTTCTTCATTGGGGGATTCATCTGAGCTCTCAGATGCACTACTGTCTTGTTGAGCATAGAATATTCTTCTATTAAATCTATTTCCTTTCGGCCTATTGTTGAAATTGGTTTTCTCTTTCCCTTTTGACTGCTTTTCTATTTTCTTATCACGAAATTTTGATGCATAGTGCCCCACTCTTCCACAGTTAAATCATTTAAATGTAATTTTATCTTTATACTTTCCTGTGCCTCTATCCAATATTTTGACAAATTTGGCCTCTTCTTCATCAGAGCAGGAGCATGTACCTTCCTTTTCTTCTATGCATTTATCTGCCTTAAAAGCTGCCTCCCTCACATTTGACTTCCCTTTTGGAAGTCTCATCTCATATGCCGTCAAGTTTCCAAGAAATTGGTTCACGGTCAATGTTTCGCAGTTTGTTGTTTCTTGTATGGCAAAAACCTTAGGGTTAAACCAGGAAGGTAAAGATCTCAATATATTTTGTACTATTACACATTCCTTAATGTCTTCTCCTAGAGCTATCATGTTGTTCACAAATTCCACAACCTTTAAGAAGAAACTGGCTACATCTTCATCTTCATTCATTTTTAAATTTTCAAACTGAGTTCTATAGGCTTGCATTTTAGCCATCTTCACCCTTTTATCTCCCTCATGGATATTTTCTAATGTATCCCAAATATCTTTGGCAGTCTTACTGTGCATTACTTTGATAAATTCTGACTCACACAGACCACTCAAGAGTGCATTCATTGATTTTACATTAGCTAGGAAATTTTGTTTACCATATTTCTCTGTGTCAGTATCCTTTGGTGCATATTTTTCTTCTACTGCAATCCATATTTCTAATCCAAGAGACATCAAATAGGCTTTCATTCTTATTTTCCAGAAGGTATAGTTTATTCCAGTAAACAATGGGGCTTTATTTGTAGAGCATCCTTCTAGGCTAGTCATTTTGGGGACCTAGGATCTCCTTCCAGTTGTTAAACTGATATCGAAGGAACCGAATTTGATACGAATTGTTGAACCCTTAATTAAACTGAGAAGGAGGGGGGGTGGATCAGTTTAATACATTCATGGTCTTTTAAAACTTTCCTTTAAACTTATTTACACCTTCATTTCATGATCAACTTAATGTATAATGAAACAACAATCTTAATATGTGAGCAACAAGTATTAAGCATATTAAACACAGAACATCAACACATAATCATCATGCATATAAACAACAGATATAAGTGGAAACCCATAAGGGAGAAAACCACATATTATTATTGTTGTGATGCAAAGGAAAGCTCCAAATACCTCTCACCACTGATTTTTTGTAGGCTCCAACCTACATGAGGCTACTACCTCAAATTATGCAAGCTACAACTTGCAAGGAAGCTCAAAATCCCATATATTTTCTATAGGCTACAACCCACAGGAGGCTCCTACCTCAACCAACTACAACTAGACATCTATCAAGCTACAAATTGATATGGAAGCACCAACTTCCTCACACTATAATAAAATTATATGCTGATTTACTTGGATATCAACTCTATTTTTATCCCTCTTCTCTGCTACTCTTCCAGTCTTCAAATCTGCCTCATATCAGCTCCCAATATTCATAGCTTCACTATCTGCTCTATCTTATTATTCCACTATTTAACCTCTATATTCACATTACAATAACATCATTTATAGAGATAACCTCATTTTTTTTTGCATTCTATATGGGAATGTGAAGTGAACAGGCTTGACTCTTGCCTTCAACCCACTCATTTCCTCACTCAACATATTCAGGATGTTACAACACTATATACACTCATTTCAGTATAAATTGGAGTTTTGATTTGCCTTTGATACTTTCCTTTGCATCACAAAAAATATATAATTAATCAATGAATTTACATTTACAGTTACAATAATATTTCAATTTAGCCCTTTCAGCTTCTTGCTTTTCTGTTCATCTTGTTTTCTCTTCCAGCTGTCCCTTTGTCTTCTCTACCTACTGTCATATTTCCAACGGTGTTGTATAATTACTGTCTTAGCCCGAATTGACCCATGCCATTATGTTTTACATTGCCTCTGCCTATTGCATATCTTACCTACAACGTTCTATGCTCTTCTCTGATCCTTTGCTCTGTGTTGGGTTACTTACCCGACTCTCCTTCTGCCCACGTTCAGTCTTTGTTATCAAATGGACACACCCACATAACACCTCTCCACGAGTGTCAGGTCACTTGCCCAGAGTCTTTTCTCTTGCGTTTAGCCTTTTGTTTAACTCACTACTGCAACTGCTTACAAAACTGTTCTGCATGGGCTCCGGGTCCTTTTTCATGCGTTCAGGCCTTTCCTTTGGAACCCGAGTCGACCTCCACTTCCATGGTTTTCTTCATAAAACCAACGCAAAATCATTAAACCTTGGACCTAAAATTTATTAGTATTTACCTTTGAACCGCATCACGTCCGCTTCAAAAATCGCACTTCACACTTCTCATTCCTTAGAGTTTATGTTGTAATCTCTTTTTCCTCCTCTGATGCGATTTAAAACTAAAAAGGCTTTACCTCTGGATTTGAAATCCTTTACAGTTTGATTCTGGCACTACATCGCATCCAGGCTCCTATATTGCACTTCACAACTTTCAGATTATAGAAATTTCACAATACTTGCGATTTTATGATTTCGCAAATCGCAGCGAACTCCCCATCGCAACCCACAACTTTTAACGTTCAACAATAAGCTTATCCTATGAGATCTGTAATGTGCGGTATGAAAACGAGGTGCATGTCATCGTGCCATGTCACCCTGCCATGTTACTGCCATGTCATCATAAATTACCTGCGATTTGTGGGGTCGGGGCCACATCATCTTCCATGTCAACTTGCCATGTCACTGCCACATCATCACCACGTCACTGCCACTTCATCTTCCCAAGTCATCACCTGCACTTCTCAGTTCGCAACTTATAATAGATACCTTTAAAAACTAAACAATACAGACGCCGATGCGAAATTGTGATGTAATCTCCACCGTAGATCTTCGCCAGATCTAACGTCCCCATTGTACCGTTTCACACGCCATCTCCCATCGTCATCACATCGCAACCAAAATATTTTACCTTTCAATGTCTTAATGCTAAAATTTAAGACAAACGATGTGTGATATGCACTGGATTGTTGTGCCTACACGTGGCTCCTCCCTTTATCGCATCACAAGTTTCAATTCTTACCGCATCCTTAACACATAAACACATAAACACTATAATTTCTGATATGCGATGTGCGCTTTCATTCTCCGCCCATCACGCGTCCACATCTCTATCGTTTAATATTAAAAATTCAATTCTGTGATCCTCACCGTTCGATTCCTCCTTTGGAATTATTCTAAGTCTTTTCTGCCTTAGTCAATTTCTCTGCTTTCTACAACCACCGCTACCTTTCATCTTCGCTATCCTTCTTGAGCTTTATTCAGTTTTTAAAAGCGTTGATCTCTCCTAAGCTTGTTATTTTGTTTGTTATTCACTCCGACTTGGTATTATCACACTTGCTGCACGTGTTACTCACTATTTCAATCCAGAATACAGACCACCATTCTGTATTACTTCTTTGAATCCAGAATTCGTTATTTGTTTCTTACTCCTTGCCTCTCTGCTACTCCTCTGCCTCTCTTTTATGCTTTCTTACTACATTATCGCTTGATCTGCTTCTTTTCCTTATTGATGTTTCTTCTCTTCTCCTTTTCCTTAATGATAGTTCTGGTGCTGCTCATTTTTTATCCTTTACCATCAATGACAATATTTCCAACAAACTAGAAGTTCTCTGTGAAGAAGAAGAACAATAAACTCATTCAAATTATCCATTGATAGAAGAACTAGAAGAATTAGAAAATCCTGTTGTGGAACCGAATACTTACATTACTTCTAAGGAATCCAGCATGGTTGAAGAGGGAGAATGAGAAGTACACAATGTCAATGGTGAACAACCTAGGATTAGAAGAAGAAGAGGAGGAGATAGAGGAGGTGGAAGAGGTAGAGGTATAGGTAGAGGAGATCCAAAACCTTTTGGATTCCCTATTCTCAATGAGGATACAACACGCACAATCAAAAATATATCACCTTCTATCCTCCATAATTTTCATCTAATAATAAGTGAAGATCCATAAACATTTATCTTTGAATTTGAAGTATTATGCAGATCATATGATTATCTACATGATGCTCAAAAATTAAAATTGTTCCCTGATACCTTAAAGGATTAAGCATTAAAATGGTTTATGATTTTAGGGAAGAATTATATAGTAACATGGGCAGAAATGAAAGTGTTAGTATGAATCCTTTGTCGAAGTGTACGAAAAAGGACCACTTTAGCTACGCATAACTAATAGCCCTAACAACAAAAGTGGCTGCCAATATCTTCAGATCTGCGGTTAGTTGAACATAAAAGAGCTGCAAAAACCAGATCTATGCATGGAAAGACATTAAGCAGAAAAAACAAGGGTTTACTCCATATACCAATAGACAAGACAAGAACAATTTTTGAAAGAATTTTTATATTAATTGGGCACCTGGGAGGAAAACAAGAAGGCGTATCCAATTCTCCTCAGTGGGATGGGTTCTTGGAAGTCCTCAGCACTTCAGATCTAAGATTTCTCTCTCTTGTTTGTGTAGAAAACCCAATGCAAAGAATAGAGCTCAATGGGAGCTCACACAGCAAATGATGGAAAAATGTGACCAAGTGTATAGATCCAAAGTGATCTAATAGGCAACAAAAGGTGAAGAATGATAGGAAAAACCCTCCTATTTATAACAAAATATTGGGCCATTCTAGATCTTGGTGCATGATTAAAATAATGTTAACCAAATCTAGATCCACCTTTTATGGAATATTTTATTATATTTTTTGGAGGGAAAAAGTATTTGACTTGGGTCAAATCCCTTTATTTGTTAATAATAAATAAATAAATGATTTATTTATCTTTATAAGGAAGTGGTTGAAGGATAATTAAATAAATAATGATTTATTTAATTATTTGTGGGTGATTTGGTCATATTTAACAAGGAATATTATCTAAATAAGATTTAAATAATTATTCCTAGAAAATAATAAGATAAATAAAGGTTTATCTAATTAATTTCTTTGTTTTTGGGTTAAACATGACTGTGAATAATAATTAAATTATGGTTTAATTAATTATTCCATGAGGAAAATCAAACAAATATAAGTTTGTTTAATATTTCCTTTTGGGGTTTCCTGTTTAGACCATAAACAACCTAATAAATGTGGTTTATTAAGTTATTTAACATAGTGAAGGCAATTTTACTTAGGGTAAAATTGGTCTTACATGGTGTATTTGGGTCCATCTAATGATAATAGGTTAGATGACCAAAAAATGGTGTAACAGATTGCCCCCCAGCGTGCGAGTGTCAGGAGCAAATCGTATGACCGAAGTACGTTGTAAGAACTCAATCACTAGACAATAAAAGGGAAGTCAGAGAGAGAAATGCAAGGTAGATAAAAGGGGCTGGGCCACCAGACTTCAAGAGACGAGACTCGCAGGTGCAACAAGTCTCTTTTTATGAGAGGGTACCTGTGCTGAAGGCAGCGGGGGACGCATATCTATGCCCACCGAGACAAAGTACAAAAGAATAGTATGTCCAGTAAACCAGGGACCGAACCATAAAGTACAGCCAACATAATCATGAGCCAAATAAAAATACAATGAGGAATCCCACATACATGTTGTGCTTGAGATAACAGCCAGGACTTATACAATAATACCTGAGTACATGAGATACCAATACAACCCAAAAGCCCCCTATAAATGGGGAAGGGCTCACAAAATCTGACTGATACATGCAAATCAAAGAGGCGCTGCAAGCGGCTAAGGCCTACATCATCAAATATATGGAGCTGCATCGAAGGCTGCAATGAAGAGGTCATCCGGGCATGTGGGGGGCTACTTGCAGAGCCAACCCCTCATGAGGGCTGAGACATCTCACACACACCCGGGAATCACCAAAAGCTACTGCTGCATCACTCAACCATCAAGCATACGGATCTCGATCATGCTGAAAGGAGCTGGAGTGGAGAAACAATCAAGTCAAAGGAAAATGAGAAATCCCTTTGCCTGATCCGAGGCACCGAACAAGAGTGGAAGCTGGAACCAAGGTACACCGCCCTCTAGACCTGGCTTCTAGAATGAATGAGCTGATGTCGACAGAAGGAGGTCCGCCATAAGTGAGGCAATGAGGGGTCCTCAACTAAGGCACGAGAGAAAATAGTAGAGCGACGGACAGAATGACACTAATGATGATGGTGGAATGGAAGGGACTGAGTAGCGAATGGACGACTTCCCTTGTTAGAGCATAAAGGGCATGAATGGCATGGTAGCGACTGACGCAATATCATCAGGGATAGGGGACAGTGGGACTGAAGGCCATAATGTGCGACACAAGAGAGAGACCAAGCAATGAAGGATGGAGGACTATAGTGGGGTACAAAGGGACTCGGGATAGACTCCATGAATGCGATGATGACTCAACTTGGATGCTCTAAACAAGGGTGACTCGATGGTGCTACCACACAGTAAAGGCCCAATGGGGGACCATGAAAACATGAGTACAAGGTGGGAACTCGTGACGAAAATCGACATGAACGTGGACAAGTATGGAGGCGAAGTGGTGCCCCAAGTATGAGTGTCGTAAGTGAGGAGATTCGATTTAAAGGGGAGGTGAAGTGACCCTCCTTGGACAAAATGGGTCCGGGTGAAGTAGAAAATCACAAAAAAGAAAAAAGATGCTGGCTATCTAAAAGAAAATAAAACATGCATTTCAGAAGGGAAATGCTAAGGGTAATATTTCTTAAGATAGAGTGCATTGCGAGGATTAGGAAGGGGATTGCCTTCGAAATCCTCTAAGAGGTATACCCCCTTACCGATATCCTTACTGATGATGTAAGGGCCTAGCCATAATGAGTCGAACTTCCCATGACCAAGGACATCATGGGCCTGCTCATAGACTAGAACAAGGTCGCCTTCGTGAAAAGTGCGAGGCTGGACTTTTCGGTCATACTGAGCTTTGGTGCGTTTCTTGGCCGCTTCCATGGTTTGCAAGGCAACACGGCGGTCTTCGGAAGCGCGCTCAAGCATGATAAGTCGTTGTTCGAGAGGTTGGGTGTCAGGGAGAATTTCGACGGCCAGATGCATGGAAGGAATTTCACACTCGATCGGTAAGGCTGCCTCCTCTCCAAAAACGAGGTGGAAAGGAGTAAACCCGGTGGCAGTTTTAACAGAAGTCCGATAGGCCCATAAAGCAGGGAAGAGCATGAGAGGCCAGTTGGTTTTGTGCTTATTCACCATCCGTTGAAGCATAGTCTTGAGGATTTTTTTGACTGCCTCAACTTGGCCATTACCTCGGGGGTAATAGGAGGAGGAATATTGGTGCTCAAAACCCAACAGTGAGGATAGCTCAAAGCCATATCTCATCTTCAAAATGTCTGCCATGGTCAGAGACCAGTTGTTTCGGAACCCTGAATCGAGCGATAACATGGTTAAAGAAAAAGAGGGCCGCGGTAGCTGCCGTGTTGTTAAATGTTGGCATGGCCTTGGCCCATTTTGTGAAATAGTCGACCGCCACAATGATATATTTGTGGTTACCAGTAGATGGAGGGCGACACTCCATAAATTCAATGGCCCATTTACAGAAGGGACCAGTGGAGACGACCGGATGGAGGGGAGCTGGGGGAGCTCGCGCCTTAGGAACAAAATGTTGGCAATTGGGACAATGTTTGACTGCCTCAATGCAATCACTGAAGAGGGAAGGCCAAAAATACCCAGCACGCATGACTTTCTGGGCAGTAGCAAGACCGGAGAGGTGGCCACCGCAAGCGCTGCTATGGCAGGCATTAAGGACTTGTTCAGCTTCAGCGTGTGTGAGACAACGATGAAGGACAGTATCAATCCCGCGACGATAGAGGTCATCGCCGATAAGGAGGTATCGGGGAGCCTGGTGTCGGATACGTCGGCGAGCCTCACAATCAAGGTGGAGGGCGAACTTTTGGGTTCGCAAGTAAGTAAGAATATCGCCATACCACGGGTCGTCGAAAGTAATGGCAAATAAGTGTTCATCAGGAAAATCATCATTAACTAGAGGGTCTTGCGATCCGGTAGGTAATTCAGAAATGAGCTCAGCGAGGGCTAAGCCTTTCTTACTCTTTGGTGTGACAAATTCGAGGTCAAATTCTTGAAGAATAACGACCCAACAGGCGTACTTCCCAGTGAGGATACGATGACTCAATAGGAAAGCCATGTGGTTGGAATTAGTCACAACCTTGGTGGAGCGCATGAGGATATAATGACGAAGTTTTTGGACTGAGAACACGACAGCCAGCGCTAATTTTTCTTCATATGAGTAGGAAACAGGAGGCCCTACAAGGTTCTTACTGACGTAGTAAATCACATGCTCGATACCATTGTCATCTTCCTGGATAAGGACTCCAGCGACCGAATAGGTGGAAGCGGAGATATACAGGATGAAGTCCCGATCAAAGTCGAGAGGGCGGATCAAGGGAGCGGATGTGAGAGCCTGCTTGAGGGCATCGAAAGACTCATGAGCATAGGAATCCCAAACAAATGGGATAGTAGATCGAAGGAGTCTAAGGAACCCATGTGCGGTGGTGGCATAGTCAGGGACGAACCGACGAAGAAAATTAGCTTTGCCTTGGAGACTTTGGAGCTGGCGTAGGGTACGCGGAATGGGAAGTTCAAGAATGGCTTGAACTTTCAAAGGGTCAAGAGTGATACCATCCTTAGACACTATGAAGCCTAAGAGACGGCCGGCGGGAACGCAAAAGACGCATTTCAACGGGTTAAGGCGAATATTATACTTGCGACATCGGAGAAAAATGGTACGCATATCATGTAGGTGCTGCACCCGATGCTTAGAACGTGCAGTGAGGTTGTCTAAATAAGCAAGGATAATATGAGCTAAGTCATGGAAACAATAAGACATGGCCCGTTGAAAATTGGCGCCGGCGTTTTTAAGGCCAAAAGGCATGACCCGGTAAGCAAAAGTTCCCCACGGACTAATGAACGCGGTTTTTAGTTGATCAGCAGGACGGATAACAATGTGGTTGTATCCGTAGAAACCATCCATAAAGGATAGAACCTCATGCCCCGCACACTCGTCAATGATTTGGTCAATGAACGGTGTGGGGAAGTTGTCTTTGGGACAAGCTTTGTTCAAGTTGCAAAAGTCTGTGCAGACACGGATGGTGCCTTGTTTCTTGAGAACGGGAACTGGGTTGGATACCCAAGTGGTGTATTCAATGGGGTAAATGAAACCAGCCTGCTTGAGCTTATCGATTTCGGCTTTGATAGCGTCATGTCTGGAAGGATGAATGGGTCTCAACTTTTGACGGACTGGTTTGGCATCAGGCCATGTGTCGATATGGTGTTCGACAATGGCGGGATCGAGTCCGAGCATTTCAGAATAGGACCAGGCGAAAATATCGCGGAATTCTTTGAAAAGCTTGGTGTAAGCTTCGATTTCTTCCGGGGTGCATTGGGCGCCCAAGGTGATATATTCTTCGATTCCTAGTTTGACTGAAATGTCAATTTTGATGGTAGGAGAGATATTGGCCATGTTTCCTTCTTCGAAAGCATCAGGTGCAGGGATGGGATTTTTGAACCAATCGACTGCATTGGGAATGAAGTCTTTGGTTTCCACAGCATATTGGTCATGGGACTGCTGTGGGAGGAAGTATGCACGATGGTGCATATCATCCCATGGAAAGTCAGGGTTCGTCATGGCTTCCATAATGTCTTCATTGGACTGGAAGATGGGAAGACTGGAGGAAGAAGGGTCACCCGAGGAGGTAGTGATGTGTGATAGGTCATCTGGAGGAGAAGGGCTCAGATGCGCAATGTCAACAGATCCAAGGTCGACTGAGGAGGAACTGAGAGTATCTGTAGGTTGGAGGTTAGGTAAACTATCTCGCAAGGATTGTGATAGGTAAAAAATGGTGGTTGAAGGCTTTGTTGGTTCGATAGTGGGAGGAGGAATGTGAATGGGAGTAGGAATATCCTCTGGTCCTATCGAAGTAGGACTCGCAGGCAAGTGAGAAGGTATCTTGTCGTGCGTAGCCTTGAATTGGCGGTACATGTCCAAGGAGGAACGATACTCGTCAAGGCGGGGACAGAGGTGGGTGTAATGGCCGTGGAAATCGCACAAAGCACAAGGATGGTTTGTGTGCAAGGTTTTGAGTTTCGGGATAGAGTCTGGGATAGTGACGTATACTTCGGGGATGTCAGAGTCGGGAAACGTCTCGTTGACCAGGATCTTGAGGTGCGGCAATTCAGGACACATATGGGTGGCGTGACCGACAATATCGCACAAAGCGCATTGGATAGCGGGCTTTGGCGGTTGCAGAGGGGTAGGGGTTGTCGGGGCGGCTTGGTCCTGATGGGTTGCCCCCTTACGAGCTTTGCCTTTCTTTCCCGGGGCTGGCACCACAGGGGTAGGGTCCTGGGGAGGTGCGGGGGGCCCGGAGGAAGTGAGGGGGACCTGTTGAACCGGTGTCAAAGCAAGGTAGGGTTTGGGGTGACCGAGTGGGGTAGCGGCTGGAGGGTCAATGCACCAGACGGGTATGCCCAAGGTCAGGTTAGGAAGAGAGAGGGTGGCCATGACCGGTACCGTGTACACTCCTGGTGGGGGAGCTAGGAACGGTATCTGTCCAGAGGGGTAATGGCCAGGTGGGACTGCTCCTAAATGGCTAAGGCCTGGAGGAACCGTGCCAGGAGGATACAGGGGCTCATGACTACCAACTGCAGGTGAAGGGCTAGGAGCAGGTTGCGGAGGGCACGGTTGCGGACTAGCCGAAGCAGGTTGCTTGAGAGCAGCCCGAGACGATTGCATCATGCAAACGTTCGATGAGCTGGGGTTAGAGATAGGAGGAGGAAGACCAGGGAAGGTTCCGAGCAAAGAGGAATCTTTATAGACGCCGAGGGAGACACTGGTCAAGGAGTCGACGGTTTGCTTGTTGGCTACAGAAGAGATGGTTGTCTCAGGTGAGGTCTGAGATTTGGGCTCATGATATGTCAACTGGTCAATGGTGACTATCTTTCCATTATAAGGGAAAGACATCTTGCGGAAAACTGCGGAGGGGACAGCAGACATAGCATAGGTGTAGCTTCACCCCAATAGAATGTTGTAGTCTAGCGGGGTGTCGATGACTTCAACGTCAACGCAAACAGTCTTACCGGCGAGGGTGATAGGACAATTACGAAATAGGCCAATGGGCTGGGAGGCATGGCTGTCCCACGCTCGAAAGGTGATCGTAGAAGGGGCCAACTCAGGGGATCCGAATTGCTTCCAAACCGAAGCAGACATCACGCAGGTGGATGCCCCCTCATCAATTATACACCGAGAAATGTTGGCGTTCCAGATTTTGACTGGGATTTGGAAGGCGACGGAAGGAGGAAGAGGAGGATGGTCCGATTGATTGGCATCGAAAACAATCATTTGGTCATCAGCAAGATCTACAGCGCCCACGGCAGAGAGTAGAGCCTTCTTTTGGGAAGGGCACGACTGGAGGAATTCCAGTGTGGAAATGGCAACAAGAGATTGCACCAAATCATCTACTATGCTATACGAATGAGCAGCTTGACCGGAAGCAGCGTTTCGACGTAAGGGTCCTTTAGGAATCTTGGAATGAACCTCAACTTTGGGTTGAGGGATATGTAAGGGGCCACTGGATGTCGAAAGAGGCTCTATAGAACCTGAAGAAGGAGGCTCGGGGGCAGATTGAGCAGGAGGCTTGGGGTACTGGCGAGATCGAGTTTGAAGGTGAAGGTCGACGGTGGGGGATGGATCAGAGGTCATCATGAGGATCTGGTAATCGGAGGAACCAGAAATGGAGGGTGGAGTGGAGACCTGCCCGTTAGGTGGTTGGGTAGCCACGAATCCTTGCTGAGGGAAAGGATCAGTAAACACAGCTGGTTGAGTAGTGGCCACATTAGGGGGAGCGTGAGGGGAGGCATGTTGTTCGCGCAATGTGGCTTGAGACTCCCACATCTGCCGCATCTGTGGTAAAAGGGGACAATCGTGGGTGTAATGACCGTAAACACTGCAACACGAACAAGGCTTGTTGATACGAAGAGGCCTGTCCGGCTTGGGCTGAGTGCCCTGTTGCTGGTTAGCAGTGTTAGGGTCAAAACTTTGAGGATTGGGTCCACGAGTACCAGGGGCAGATTGATTTGGATTTCCTCTCCGCCTTCTTTGAGAAGAAGGGGGATTAGTCGCACCCTGCTGTGCAAATACTTGCCCGGAAGGGGGCTGTAGGTGCTGTTGCTAGGGTTGAGGAGGCAAGGGAGGTGGAAGCCCATATGTTGGAGGAGCTGGCACACCAGGCTGTAGATAAGGGTAATGGTTAGGTTGGGCAAAAGGAGGAGGCATGTCGTATCCTGGGTACATGCTACCGGGAGGGGGAAGAGTGCTAGAGGTGCTGGCCCCTCTGTGAGGGAGACTGTAGCCCATAGGAGGTTGAGCATACGGATGGGAAAGGGCTCCAACGATACCGTCGGTGGAATGAGATGCCCCCGGGGCGTTAGTGCCACCGGGCCTGGGGAGGTCAGGAAGGACGGTATAAACATAACCAAACTGAGCATAGATCAGGTCATATTTCAAGGCTATTTGGAGGGCGGCTTCTTCGGTTTGAGGGAAATGGGAGGTGACATCTTTTCCAATGGGAGCTAAGAGAGAGCGAAGGAACCAGTCCATATAGATCCGATCTTCAAAGGGGGGAGCTCGACATAAGCTTTGTCTTCGTCGCCATTTCTGAACATGGGTAGAAAGGCGGGTCGAAGATTTTTCCTTGAAGGAATTCAAGAGCTCCGTACCAGTATCATATCGGAGAGGGAGCTGGAAGTAAGATAAAAAGGCTTGAGCAATGGTCGCAAAGGTGGTATGGGAAGAGGTGGCTTGGTCGACATACCATTTAGAAGCTTCGTCAGTAAGTGTGCGTTGGAACAAATGAAGACGGATGGAGTCATTGGTAATGGAATTGGAGGAACACCACATGTGGAAAGATCAGACATGATTGGTTGGACCTTCTCCAGCAAGGCCTTCGAACTTAGGGATGTCGGAGGGGAGCTTGGTTGGCATAGCAGGCCAACCAACATCATGGTGGATAGGGTCATTGATCAACTGATTGAAATTGGGGAGGCTGAGGCCTGAAATGTACGGCAACAAGGGTATGGCCGAGGTCATTCCTGTGGCGGTTCCGCTAGTAGTAGTTCTGGCATTAGGGCCTAGAGTGCCCTGGACCAGACATAGTGAAGGGGACAGGGGAGAACCAGGAGGAGAAGGAGAACCCAATGAATCAGAAGAGGAGTCGGAGTGTGGACTCGGAGGAGGACTGGCTTGACGACGGCAGGACGGAGCAGGTCGATCAACCGGAAACTGAGGGTGAAGGCCAAGAAGTCTCCGAGAAAGGTGCCTTGGGGGCGCAATGATGACGGGAAGAAGGAAACCGACAAGGGAAAAAAGGGACAGAATCAAGTGAGGTCAAGGGCAGAAAATGTGCAGTGACAATTGATTTTAGAGTCTTTTCCAGGCGGTGTTAACCAGGCGCTTCTTCACTTAGGGTCAGTGTGTGGTGTGCGTTAATTTTAATTTTTAAAACCCTTTTCGTTTTGAGAGAAAGAAAAAAGTGTGCTACGTAACTGAAAATAAATTTGCAGAGAACAGTATATAATGCTGAAATAACAGAAAATTAACAGCTACTATTGCATTTATCTAACCCAAAAAGGCGGGTCCCTCAAAACTAGTCTAAAAAAGGGGAAAACATCTAGTCAAAACACACTGAAAAGAGGCCAATAGATCTAAGGTCGGGAGGGATAGGGATCTAAAGGATAAAGCTGCTGAAAAGAGGTGCAGATCACAGCCAAGAGACAGAGGCAAGGTGGCTGGAAAAAGGGAGGAAATCAGCAAAAAGCGGAAAGGATAGGGAGGAGGTCCTAAAAAGAGGTCCAAACAAAATGACAAGAGGTGATTTGAAAGGAAGAAAGGCTGATTTAAAGGGATCTGAGGAGGAGGTTTCAGATCTGAAAAAGGGAAGGCTGAAACTCTGAAAAACAGACGGCTGAAACAGCTAAAACTCTTCCACAAAAAGTGGGGGGTACTGAAGCCCTAGGGGGCTAGGTTCCCATTTAGATGAGTAAAAACAGATTAGAACGAGGTCAAAGCGGGCTGAGACAGAGGCTGGAAAACCCTGACAGAAGCTTCAGCAAAGCAACTGAAAAATTGGCAGGTCGCAGGTTCTGACCTGTTTTCAGTGCAGGTCGCAGAAAAGAGGCTGAAAAGTGTGACCTAGAGGTCCAGGTCGCAGTTTTTGGGCTGAAAAGTGCGACCTCCCGTTCCGGTTGTCTCGGTGGCAGATTTTCGGAAAATTTTCCATCTCAGTTGCGACTGATGTCGCTTACCTGCGCAATAGGGCCAGAAACACACGGAAATTAAAAATTTTAATGTTTTAGGGTTTTATGTGAGAAAAACAACATAAAAATAGGAAAAATAAACAGTTGAAAAGAAACCCCAGGGTCTGAAGTAGCTGGATATGCAGGAATATGAAAAACGACAGCGGTCGTAATTTAAAACCCGTGTGGAGTCACCATTTTTTAGTATGAATCCTTTGTCGAAGTGTATGAAAAAGGACCACTTTAGCTATGCATAACTAATAGCCCTAACAACAAAAGTGGCTGCCAATATCTTTAGATCTGTGGTTAGTTGAACAAGAAAAGAGCTGCAAAAAACCAGATCTATGCATGGAAAGACATTAAGCATTAAAAACAAGGGTTTGCTCCATATACCAATAGACAAGACAAGAACAATTTTTGAAAGAATTTTTGTATTAATTGGGCACCTAGGAGGAAAACAAGAAGGCGTATCCAATTCTCCTGATGGGTTCTCGACGTCCTCAAGACTTCGTGTGATCTAAGATTTTCTGTTGGTGTAGAACCCAATGCAAAGAATAGAGCTCAAAGGAGCTCACACAAGAATAATGGAAAAATGTGACCTAGTGTATAGATCCAGAGTGATCTAATAGGCAAAAAAAGGTGAAGAGTGATAGGAAAAACCCTCCTATTTATAACAAAATATTGGGCCATTCTAGATCTTGGTGCATGATTAAAATAATGTTAACCAAATCTAGATCCACCTTTTATGGAATATTTTATGGAGGGAAAAGGTATTTGACTTGGGTCAAATCCCTTGATTTGTCAAAAATAAATAAATAAATGATTTATTTATCTTTTTAAGGAAGTGGTTGGAAATAATCAAATAAATAATGATTTATTTAATTATTTGTGGGTGATTTGGTCATATTTAACAAGGAATATTATCTAAATAAGATTTAAATAATTATTCCTAGAAAATAATAAGATAAATAAAGGTTTATCTAATTAATTTCTTTGTTTTTGGGTTAAACATGATCGGGAATAATAATTAAATTATGGTTTAATTAATTATTCCATGAGGAAAATTAAACAAAATAGGTTTGTTTAATATTTCCTTTTGGGGTTTCCTGTTTAGACCATAAACAACCTAATAAAAGTGGTTTATTAAGTTATTTTACATAGTGAAAGCAATTTTACTTAGGGTAAAATTGGTCTTACATGGTGTACTTGGGTCCATCTAATGATAATAGGTTAGATGACCAAAAAATGGTGTAACAGAAAGATTCATTCTTAGAGAAATACAGGGATTATTGTATGCCTCATAGCATGAAAGATGGAGTTTTTAAAATGGCACAAAGGGAAGACGAAAATCTTGAATATTTCGTTGAAAGATTTGTTTATAATATTAAAAAGGAAAAAATGAATAATCTCGATGAGGAAACTTTGAAAGCTCTCCTACTCAAATCCATTAGAGATGAGTGGATTCATCTCCTCAGTATAATGGGAAAAGGAGACATTTCTCAGTTACCATTTGTAGAAATTTTTGAGTTATGTGTACATATTTCAAGGGGTAAATCATGAATTGGGAAAAGTCCAAGGGATCCTCTATTATCAAGAATAAATAAAACAGCAGCTGGGAAAGTTAGTAGGGAAAAATTAGGTAATTTTCTTGATAATTTTAAGACAGATATTTTAGGGAGTCTTAGTGAGAAAATTGACACCCTTAAAATACAAACCAAGAAAAAAGCTGAAAATGCTGCATTATCTATCGTCTGTCCTAGGTGTAGAAAGAAACATGCTTTGAGAGAATGTCCTTTAGACTAAAGAACCATAGAAATCTATGTAATATGTACAAATAATCATGATACTAAAGAATTCCCCTCTATACCAGGTCTTAGGGCTATATATAGTGAAGAAGGAATGCTAAATCAAGTAGACCCTCTTTGCTCTATTTCCAAAAGACCATGGAAAAATCCTCAAAATAAAAACCAAAATTTTAATCCTCAACCATTTTCACAATCTCCAAAAAGTAATTGGAATTAACCTATGCCATGGAAGCCTTGGGCTCAACCACAACCACAATCTTGGAATCAAGGGTGGAAAAATCCTTATGGTAGGTATTCTCAATATCAAAAATATCCACCACCCTATCAAAATTTTCCACCACTATTCTTTCCTCAGAATAATCAATTACCTCAAGCTCAAGCTCAAGTTCAAAATGAAAATCCTGAACCCTCTTTACCATTTGCACAAAAACCAAACCAATTACCCGTTCAACCACTCCCAAATCCAAATAATAAATCTGTTTACAACATGGAAGGGAAAAATTCTCAAACTTATATAATAACTCCACTAGATTCTAATAATGTTCAATTAAGATCTGGTAGAGTATTATAAAATAATAAACCATATGTTGCTATTCAGGAAACAAAGAAAAATTCTCGAAAAAATAATAATAGATTTGAAGAAGAAGACATTTCTCTTCCTCAGAAATAAAGTAATCAAACATAAAATATTCCTATAATTTATGATGATACTCCTATTATAGAACATCCTTCAGTGTCTATTACAAGGCCGCATTTTCCTGAATGGTTGAAAATTGATAAAGGAGTAGAAAAAAAAAATCATGTTGCCTGATTATGATACGATAGATGAATTGAAAATTGTTTGTATAAAAATTCCTTTATTACAAGATATAAAAGAAATACCAATTTTTTCAAAAAAAATTAAGGAATTAAGTACTCAAAGAAAAATAAAGGACACAAAAATAATCCAATTACTTCAGAGAATTGCAGATATCATGATGGGGAAGGGAACAATGTAGAAATATTTAGACCCAGGAAGCCCCATTATGAAAATTCACATCAATGGAATTGAAATACCAAACACATTGATTGATCTGGGAGCAGCCATAAACATAATGAGTAAACAAATTATGGATCAACTGAAACTTCCTAATCTTCAATACACACTAACATTGTTTCAATAAGCAGAATGGTCTGTAATTAAACCTGATGGTGTGTTAGAAGATATTTTTTTATCCTTAGATTCTAGGGAATATCTTGTCGATTTCATGGTTTTAACACCCAAGAATAATTTAGCAGGGCATCCATTAATTTAAGGAATACCTTCATTAGCTACAATTGATGCTTTCATTAATTGTATATCAGGAGACATTTTTATCTCAGATGGCAGATCTACAAAGAAATTTTCATTATATCCACCTACAAAAACAACAATAGATATAGAAAGTGAAGAATGGATAGATGATGGTAATGATATTCAACCTATTTTCACTATTGTACAAACAAATGAGGAGGAACAAAATTTAAATTGAATAGAAAATAATGAACCCTCCTTATATCATGAAAATAGTAAAATTTTTCAAGAACAATGTAATATTGAATATCTATCATCTAGACAAATCTCTGTACATTCTATGAAATTTTTTGGAAATTATTCGATAGAAATTCTCCAGAAAAAACATTGAATATTAATGAAAATATGGAAGAATTACAAAAAAATTAACTGGTAGAGACCTTGCAAAAACACTCTTATGCTTATGCATGGGAATATATAGACATGAAAGGAATTAATCCCAAAGATTGTATGCATCATGTCTATATTGAAGAGATTGCTAGACTAGTTAGACAACCTCAAAGAAGAATGAACCCAAACTTAAAACAAATTTTTAAAAACTGTTGAATGTAAATTTTATCTATCGAATATCAGAAATTCAATGGGCTTCACCCCTAGTGACTGTTCCTAAGAAAAATGAGAAATGGAGGGTATGTATCGATTACAGGGAATTGAATAAAGTGACATTGAAAGATCACTTTCCACTTCCTTTCATAGATCAAGTCCTAGACACATTAGCAAGGAAAAAGTATTTTTCATTTCTAGATGGTTTCTGTGGGTATAATCAAATTTAGGTAGCACCTGAAGATTAAAAAAAAACCACATTTACCTATCCTTGGGGAACTTATACTTACCAAGTACTTCCATTTGGATTTTTCAATGCTCCCACAACATTCCAAAGAGAAGTTCTCATAATTTTCTTTGATCTTATTCATGATTGTGCGGAAGTGTATATGGATGATTTCATAGTTTATGATAATTCTTTTGAAGAAGCACTAGAAAATTTAGAAATGGTTCTAATAAGATGCAAAAAATAAAATCTTTCATTAAGTCATGAAAAATGTTTTATGATGTTTAGTGAGGGAATTTTTTTAGGTCACCGTATTTCAGGAAATGGGATAAAGGTAGACTCATCTAAAGTAGAGGTTATTTCCAAATTATTAGTGCCAAATTTTCAAAGAGATGTTAGGAGTTTTCCTAGTTTTACTGTATATTATAGAATATTTATAGAAAACTTCACGAAAATAGCATCTCCACTCTTCAAATTACTTACCATAGATTGTGAATTAATTTGTGACTCTATTTGTCAAAATGCCTTTAAAACTTTGTAAAAGAAAGTATCTGAAGCACCTATTTTGAAATGACCTAATTGGAAATTTCCTTTCCACATCTCCACTGATGCTTTAGATACAGCCTTAGGGGCCATGTTGGGACATAAAGTTCTTACTCATGCCATTTACTATACCAGTAAAAGTTTAACTCCAGCAGAGCTAAATAATACTGTAACTGAAAAATATTTTTTAGCTCTAGTGCATGCCATTAATAAGTTCAAACATTACATCATTGGCTATGAAACTTTCATTCACATAGACCATTATGCCATGACATATTTAATGAACAAACCAATCACTAATGGAAAAATAACCAAATGGCTATTACTATTGCAAGGGTTTAACATCACCATTCTAGATCAACCAGGAAAACAAAATACAATTGCTGACTTTTTATCTAGAATTCAAAATGATAATAATGATATCCCTGTAGAGGAAAAATTTCCAGATGAATATATTTTTACAGTATCTACTAAATCACCTTGGTATGCAGATATTGCTAATTATTTGGCTACAGGAAAATTACCATCTCATTTGTTTCCCAGAGAAAAGAGGAAAATAATCCAAACAAGTGCTTCTTACTCATGGATCAATGAATAATTGTACAAAAGAGGACTAGATCTCATCATCAGAAGGTGTGTATGAGAAGATGAGATACCAGAGATACTTAAAGCTTAAAATGATGAACCATGTGGAGGCCATTTCTATAAGAAAATAACTTCTTATAAAATCCTTCTCTTAGGATATTATTAGCCTTCCCTTTTCAACGATAACTAAGAATATGTTAAGAGATGTGGCAGTTGCCAAAGCATGGGGTAACCTGTTCTTTCATGTGAAATTCCACTGCAACCTTAGGTACTCATTGAACATTTTGAGAAATAGGCTTTGGATTTTGTTGGTACAATTAATCCACCTTCCAAACAAAAGTGGTATATTATGGTATGTATTGATTATGTTACTAAATGGGTAGAAGCTAAAGCACTTTATTTTGCTACTGAAAATGTTGTAGTTTCATTTCTTTTTTAGGATATCTTCACTCATTTTGGTGTCCCAAGGGAAATTATAACAGATCATGGAACACAATTCACATCCAAAATAGTATAGAAGTCGGTGGAAGCATATAAAATCAAGCACCGGAAGTCCACTCCATACCATCCCCAAGAAAATGGGCAATTTCAATCTATAAACAAATTTATTGAAACCATTCTCACCAAGATTGTACACTTGCACAAAAGGGACTGGGCAGGAAATCTTCCATAAGATTTATAGGCCTACAAAACTACATGGAGGAGAATGATCTGAAAATGAAAGTATTTGTATTGTTGTTAAAAGTATTCATTTCCATTAAATTAAGTGTGCAAAGTGTTTGTAAGGTCTTGCAAGTAAAACAAAGTGTTCTCTGTAATTGTTTATAAATTTAAGTGTGAGGGTATGTTGTTTAAATTTACTGTTTAACAACTTGAATCTGAAATACACAACAAGATAACTTCACCATAAACACACAGCAACATGATGAGGCAGTTCACCCCTCCTGAGCTACATCTACTAGGTCCAAGGCTCCCAATGGGCATGTCCTTGATATATTATGATGCTCAAATTAGTAATGCAGTGATAAAAAGGCCTAAACAGACCAAACCAATTGTGAAAATGAATTCAGAACATAGAAATCAGTATAAATTGGCTTTTTTTTCACCTCAAATGGTTAAGCATAGCCCAAAACAGCTCCAACTCCATCTAGGCCCTTATGGCTCTCCAAGTTTCCCTAAAGAAAAAGTACCTTAAGATCAACTCTTTTGGCTCTGAAACCTATTCCAATGGCTCTGGAATGCTCAGAATAGTCTAAATTGACTAAAATTTTGTCCAAAAAAGTTCAGTAATGAAGAAGTTATGACCAAAACAGTATTTGCCCAATCTTGCCTAAAAGAACTCCACCAAATTTGGGCTAACTCTAGTTAGCCCGACCATTCTGGCCAATCCCACCAAAAATGGCGTGCCCACCATAAATTCTACCAAATCCTAATCCCAGATTAACCTAACTTAAATGCGAATTAAATGGGCCGATAAACTTGGTTTAGTGTTAATGGCTCCGCCGGTCCGCACTGTGCATTTAGTTTTAAATAAATGCTGAATTGACTTCTTAACAAGCTTGTGCAATGGCCCATTGGTTAAATTTGTGGTTTGTGGGGCGGAGGATTCGGGTTCAAAACCAAACCCCGCTCCCAACATTGGCTTTTACCGTACATTACATAAATCACGTATTTTACATCTCTTATCATACACCAAGGTATCCTTTGCTTGATATTACACCAATGTATATCCTTGGCTTGATATTCAATGTGGATTTGTAAATATATATTGTTTTTTAAAATGGAGAATAGTTTGATTTTAATTTGAATATAATTACAATTAATATAACATATATAATATATAATATATAAAATATGGCAGAACATATAATATATTATATTATATAATATATAAAAATATATATATTATTTAAATCATAATTAAATAAATAAATTAAAAAATATATAATTCCACCTTAGGCAACATTAGAAAATTTACCCCCATATAAAATCACACTAGAAAATCTGAAGCTGCCACTTGTCACAGCTTCATTGGCTGTTTCTGGAGGATATACCTACAACTACTAATTGTACCTGCCCAGTCAAACCTGGTCAAACTGTCAAAAATTTACCTGTTTGCCATTTTGATCAGAATCAAATATCTTCCTCATACGACATCGATTTTTCGAACCGTTCACAGTGCTGGAATCAAAAAGATGAGATCTACGAAACCATCCTAAATTCAACCAATTCTGAGTAATTCCATTTTTGAGCATGTTTTCAACTTTGGACATGATCACCTGATCACACCTCCCAAATGGGAAGCTTTTGGACCCCAAAAGCTCTCTGATTTATAGAAATTGAAGATGGGGAGACTTATTCTCCACTCTTCCAACCTTGAACCACTGAAATCTTCCTAACTTCATCAAATTGAGCTTCTCATAAAAAGATAAATTGTTCCTTGAATTCACTGACAAACCGTTGCTAAAATTGACTAAGTCATGATGCAAATTTTTGAAATTTGCAGAATAGAAACTATATTTTGTAGAATACATATTGTTTCTATAGTGGTCAAACTTCAAAGAAGACTAAAAATAAGATTCACCTTGACAACTATCCACATGGCGAATTTTTGTTGATTGTGCTATGTACTTGTGCCGAATTCTGAACAAGTTTTCTCGCCATACCAATCTGCCATTCTGAAACCAGCAATGACCCTTGTTGGACTTTGTGCCCTCTTTGCTTGCATGCTTTTCCATCTCCTATAATCTTGCACCGCTTTGCACCAACACTTCGTTCTCTGCACTGATTGGCACCAAAGGCACTTTCTGCAACATCTTGTCATCTTCAAAAGACGACTTTCTTTCAGGCTGAAACATATCATCATTTACATCAGCAATAACATGAAAAGGAGAATGTACAAAATGTTTTTGTTTAACCATCAACAAAGTCAAAATTTGACTTGCATTGACAAGCCTTTTCAATTGCCCTGCATGGACTAAAGAAGATTCTAGCTTCTTCTTATGTGCTCTCACAATATACTCTTTTCCATCCTTGAACAAATGATACTTGTTCTCATGGAAATGGAAGATTGCCTTTCTGTCATATAAATAAGGACTACCCAACACAACACCTGTAATGTCAAACAGTACTACATCCAGTTCAACCCAATCAACATAATGAGCTGGTATGGTGAAGCGCAACATGCACTTTCTTGAGACTTGTTAATTGGCATCCTTGCAAATCCAACCAAGTGGATATGGTTTTGGATGTGGAATTGTCTCTAGTTTCAACTTCTTGACTAAGTCTTCTGAGATGAGGTTTGCTTGAGACCCACTATCAAATAATGTGTCTATCTTTGTGTGGTTTGAGATGATCCTCACATGAAACAGCTCTATCCTCCTCTTTTCATTTTGAGTTTCTATGTGACAGTTTAGCATGCTAGAACTGGGATTTGTTTCTTGTACAACCTCTTTCCCCTTTATGTTCTTTAATACCATGGATATGCTTTTAGTTTCATCACATGACTTAGACCCTAAGTCTTGTTCAACAGTTGCAACAGTTTTTCCCTTTTCTTTGGCCTTATCTTTGTTTTTAAATTTCTCTGGTTTAAGCTCCGGATGAAGCTTCCAGCAATGGTCTTCATCGTGGCTTGTTTTGGAACAATTTTTACAAAAGAACTTTCCTTTTTCTTTCCTATAGTTTGCATTTATTTTCCTCCCTTTGCCTTTGAATTCACTATCCATATTCCCATCAAAATATTGTTTACCTCTAGCCTCTAAATGTGTAGCTTGCACACAAAATTTTTCTAGACTAGTAGGATTGAACATAAGGATAGTATGTATAAGATAAGTGTGTAAACCACCTATATATTTCAGCAAGGTATCTTGACTATGAAAATCAACTCCAAGTAGTAAAGCCCTTCTCCTAAACTCTTGAGTGTAATCGTGAACACTTTGTCCCTTAAGTTGTCTAAAACTTTACCAATTCATGATAGCCTTTTGTAAATGAGCTAATGGATAAAATTGTTGCTTAATTGAAGGAAATAAATTCAGCCCATGATAAAGTGATCTTACCATGTTTTTTCATTTCATCCTTGGTCTTGGCTTCCCACCATACCAATGCTACTCCTTCCATCCTTAGAGAGGCTAACTGAATCTTGGTGTCGTCTTCATGAAGGTTTTGTATCCTCAAGTAAACTTCCAACTATCTAATCCAATTGTCAAGTTTCTCTACATTGACTTCACCGTTAAACATAAGCAACTCAAATTTGACATCAAGCTTTAAAAATGGACTTTTACCAGTGGTTTTAGACTTGTGAGATTGATTCACCGAAGTTGAGGATGACGATGTAGAGGAAGAGGATGAAGATGGGGATAATGGATCACCATTTCCTCTGTGTCCTTTATTTGACTTGTCATCACTTTTCTTTCCTCTTGAATAACCCTCTCCTTATTTCTGGTTTTTAGACCCTTCTCCAACAAGCCTATCATTCCTTTCTTGGTAGAGTATCCTTACCATCTCTGTCATGTCTAGGAAAGCTTTTCAGAATACTCGTTCTTCTTCCTTGGGATCCATATCTTCAGGAGTTTCTCCCTCTCTTGAAGACATGCTTGAAACCGCTTCTATGACTCTTGGACATGGCTCTCTAACCCTTCTTGGTTGTGGATTACTTTGTGCACTAACCAAGTGTCCTTCACCTCTCTTGAGTTTAAGCCTAGTAAGCATTAAAACTTGCAAACAATCAACTATATCTTTGCATAAAACAAATGCTGAGTAAAACTCTAGCTTATAAGGCTCTAATCCTCAGCTCTGATACCATCTGATTTGAAAATGAAAGTATGTGTATTGTTGTTTAAAGTATTCATTTCCATTAAATTAAGTGTGCAAAGTGTTTTTAAGGTCTTGCAAGTAAAACAAAGTGTTCTTAGTAATTGTTTATAAATTTAAGTGTGAGGGTATGTTGTTTAAATTTATTGTTTAAAAACTTGAATCTGAAATACACATCAAGATAACTTCACCATAAACACAAAACAACATGATGAGGCAGTTCACCCCTCCTAGGCTACATCTGTCGGGTCCAAGGCTCCCAATGGGCATGTCCTTGATATATTATGATTCTCAAATTGGTAATACAGTGAGAAAAATGCCTAAACAGACCAAACCAGCTGTGAAAATGAATTCAAAACATATAAATCAATATAAATTGGCTTTTTTTTCACCTCAAATGGTTAAGCATAGCTCAAAACAGCTTGAACTCCCTCTAGGCCCTGATGGCTCTCCAAGCTTCCCTGAAGCAAAAGCACCTGAAGATCCAAGCCTGTTGGCTCTGAAACTTTTCCCAATGGCTCTGGAATGCTCAAAATAGTTGAAATTGACTAAAATTTCGTCCAAAAAGGTTCAGTAATGAAGACATTATGACAAAAACAATATTTTCCCAATATTGCCTAAAAAAACTCCACCAAATTTGTGCTAACTCCAGTTAGCCCAACCATTCTGGCCAATCCCGCCAAAAATAGCGCTCCTGCCATAAATCTCGCCAAATCCTAATCTCGTATTATCTTAACTTAAATTCGAATTAAATGGGCAGATAAACTTGGTTTAGTGCTAATGGTTCCGCCGGTCCACACTGTGCATTCAGTTTTAAATAAATGTTGAATTGACTTCTTAAAAAACTTGTGCAATGGCCCATTAGTTAAATCCATGGTTTGTGAAGTGGAGGTTTCAGGTTCAAAACCCAACCCCGCTCCCAACATTGGCTTTTATCGTACGTTACATAAATCACGTATTTTATATCTCTTATCATACACCAAGGTATCCTTTGCTTGATATTACACCAACGTATATCCTTGGCTTGATATTCAATGCGGATTTGTAAATATATATATATTTTTTTAAATGGAGAATAGTTTGATTTTAATTTAAATATAATTAAAATTAATATAACATATATAATATATAAAATATGTCAGAACATATAATATATTATATTATATAATATATAAAAATATATATACTATTTAAATTATAATTAAATAAATAAATTAAAAAAATATAATTCCACCGTAGGCAACATTAGAAAATTTACCCCCATATAAAATCAAACTGGAAAATCTAAAGCTACCACTTGTCACAGCTTCATTGGCTGTTTCTAGAGGATATACCTGCAACTGCTGATTGTACCTGCCCAGTCAAACCTGGTCAAACTGTCAAAAATTCACATGTTTTCCATTTCGATCAGAATGCAATATCTTCCTCATACTACATCGGTTTTTCGAACCGTTTGCAGTGCTGGAATCCAAAAGACAAGATCTGCGCAACCATCCTGGTTTCAACCAATTCTGAGAAATTCTATTTTTGAGCATTTTTCAGCTTTGGACATGATCAACTAATCAGAGAACTACATGACATACTCCCTACGAACTTGTTTACGGAAAGTAACTTTCCTTTCCAATAGAGTTCCAAATCTAGACTTATATAATAGCAGTCAATTTGTGACTTGACTTATCAGAATCACAAAATCAAAGGATGTGATAACTCAATGAGATTGATGAGATAAGGCAAGATGTTATCCAGAAGACTCACTTGGTTCAACAACAAAGAGCTAGATGGAATGAAAATACATCAAGGAAATAAAATTTCATCTAGGAGATTGGGCTCTACTCTTGAACTAAAAATTCAAGAATTTTCAAGGAAAGTTCCAAACTCACTAGCTTGGACCCTATGAGATCGAAGAAGTTTTTGACAATGGAACAGTTAGAATCAAGACTATTGACGAAGAGAAAATTCCTCTATTATTAAATGGAAACTAACTCAAGATCTATCAAAATCCAATGACAAGAGAGGAATTTGTCAAGATTTTCCAAAACAACTCTAATTTAAAGTTGGTTAAGAAGAATTCTTCTTCTCAACCTTAAAAGTCTCTCTCTCTCTCTCTCTCTCTCTCTCTCTCTATATATATATATATATATATATATATATATATATATTGTATAAACATGAAAACGAACAAATTGTTGGCATGTTTTATACAGAAAATTCAAGGTGAAAACCAAAATTATTTTGGCACCTTAAATTTTTTCTTACCCATTTTTCTAGCATCCATTTCTAAAAATATAAGTAAGCTATAGAATCGATGATGTTCTACAGCTTTGATAGTTTCTATGACCAAATTGACAGGAACATTTGATGATCCAACAAGAAGAAGTCATTGACTCCTTATGATACAGAGCACCTGCAAGATGACAACTAAAGGTTAGCAAGAAAATAAATCAAAGGTATGTAATAATTTAATTTAAAAATAGGGGCCAACATATTACATGTATGAATTATACAGACATAACATTACCGAACAAATCAAAATAATTATTGTGAAAGGTGATAGTGTCATGACAAATCCCTCATAATTCACCATTCTGTTTCGCCATCATATCATGATTCAAAGTCTCAAATCATTGATTTTATCACCGCCTAAATCATAATTATGAATTCCTAATGGCTAATTCACTCTGTTATACCCTCATCTCATACCTGCCTACCCTCTCATTTTTCCGTCACCATCTGCATTTCTGCTCCGAAGAAAAACCCTACCAAGATCACTTCCACGTCAAGAAAAACAATTTATGGAGGTGAAACATATTCCAACCATGGGTATGATTATCTGAATAGAGCCCATAGGGAAGAAATTATTGGAAGGATATCCACAAGAAAGAGAATTATTACAGAAAGTACAATGGCTAGAATTCATGGAAAATTTTGATGGTTTCCACAAGGAAGTCACCAAAACTTTTGCAAGGGTTTTTTATGGTGTAGAAGTGGAAATAGGAGATATTAAATTCACATTGATGGAATCTCTAATTGCAGAAGCCACCGAATTGCCTCGTATAGGAGAAAAATGGTTCAAGAATAGAGGAATCAAAGGAGATGACTGGAGGTTTTTCTTGAAGAAACCAAGCATGGATATTATTGTCTTCGAGAAATGTGTCCCAAAGTGGAGGAATTTTTTCTCAATCATCCAAAAATTTGTTACTTGTGAAGGTCGATTCAGATGTGTTTTTTTCAATCATATAAGACTATTGATGAATTTTATTGAAGAACATGAAATGAACCTTCCATATTTCTTATTGAATAGTCTTAAAAATATGTCAGGGAATGTTCAAAAGAGAATACAATTCATAGAAAACACAATGTATCACCATGGGCTAGTTAAAATACTTGTTGAATTCCATATTCAAAGTATAGGGAATACATGGGAAACCTTTCTAGTAAGAAATAATTTTGAAGAAGAAACAAATGAACAACCAAGTAGTAGTAGAATCATAAGAAAAGGAAGGTTGAAACATCATTGGAACAAGAACCACAAGAGAAGCAAGATTTTTCAGAAGATGACATACCAATTGCAGAATTTTTAAAGAAAATAAATACAAAAGATGTTAGAAGAAATAAATCCAGCAAAAAAACAGAGATTTCACCCCAGAAAGAAAAGCCTAAAACTCCAAAGACCCCTGTCACAGGACCAAGAGGAAGTACCAGGCTAAAAACAGTGAAAGAAGTACCCTCAAGAGATGTAGAACACATTGATTTGGAGGCCGAAGAAAATTTAGTAAACTCTCCAAGAGCATCACCACCTGCCTACATTTCACCTCCTCCAAGTCTATGACAAAGTTTAGGTATTGATCCCGTACAGCAAGAGATTTATGATTACATAGAATCGTTGGAGAAAAGAGAAGCGTCCAAGAGACCAATTCCAAATCAAGAAGAAGAGAAGGACCAGTTTAATGAACCACAAGAACCTCCAGTACTCGACATCCTCAGAAATGAAATCTTCAAACTGGAGACATTAAACATGTTTATTAAAGGTGAAAATAAATATTTGAAAGGTCTGAATGAAGTTAAAATTTCCAAGAGTTATAAACTCCTCCTACATTTAATTCTATGGTACAAAAAGAAAAATAAATTGAAGGAAGAAAACAGGGCCCTGAAGAGAAAAATCATTCAAGTACAATTTCCTTATGAAGAAACCAAGGATGGCAGTAATAAGGAAGAGGGCCAAAAGATAAAATTGGATGTAATGGAAGAAGTATCCAGTGATATGCAATAACTTAACAGAGATGAAAAAATTTGTGTTTGTATGAGGACATACAAAACCTTTAGTGTGGGGGAATGTAGAGTCTCATAATTGTTTCTTTTTACATCTTTTTTCATCCATATTTCCTTCTTTTCTCATCACTATCAACCTAATAAAGGAAGAAATCATATGATTTTGACAAGGTAAAACACTTATGTGTCCTATTTTTCATATTTTCTAATATTCTTTATTGTTTTGTGAAATATTACATTCAGCTACAGAGTTAACACAATTCCACAGTTATTTCACAAATCCGCAACTACCTCCATTGATAATAGGGTTCCGTGCACCAGCTCAGCAAAGGAGTACATGTGTAGTTAGAGGATGATTCCTTCATGGATCTCCTCCCAATTATCTGAGCCAATTCATCAAGAAGATGTCACCATTACATGATCAATGGTGGCAGTCAACACGTAACAGCGCTAAAAAACAGAGTTCGAGAATGTCATGACTTTGTCGATTTGATTTCCTAATAGAAAAATGACAAGATAACGATATTTGTTTAATTTTTCAACTTGTATAAGGATTCTAAAGAGACTTGTAGGCATAGATCTCATGTATATGGAAACTATATGTATTCAACGCGCGTCATCTTTTATTTTTCTGAGTATTCTGTTTGAAACTTTTCTCTTAATTCGAAGCTCCTTTTCCATGCATTGATGCATTGTTAGTGTTAAAGAAACCTACTGCATTGCGGAGGTCCCCTACATGCATATCAGTTCATTTTTTTAGTCTTTACATTTTATTTCAAACACATTATCATTTCGTAGTTCGAATCTATTTAATGCTTTGGTTTATATTTCATTTTAAAGCTCAATTTAAACAATTCAATACCCAGTTTTTTCTTATTTCACATATTCATTTATTAAATTTACTCTTTCCATATTTTATATAGCTCAGTTCATTTCTTTTTCGTTTACATTCCAGGTTTAAAATTGCAGTAGATAAAATCTTTATTTTTCATAGCATTTTGGTTCAATTTTCAGTTAATTTTCAATTCTCATGCTTTCATAAAACTAGGACTTGTAAAATATTTCATGCTTTCATAATTAATTGAGATTTAGTTCTCTGTTCACTGCAGCATAATAATCTAAAAAACAACTTGATAAAAATGAAGTAGAAATTAATCTAACATATCTTTTGAAAATATTTATCTCACAAACAATTTTTAACAACTCAATTCAATTGAAACTAATTATAGGAATAACATTTAACATAGATAATAGATTGCTCTAACTTTACTTGAAAACTCATTGATCCATAGCAATTCAACACTAATCCAAAAATTCAAAAATTAACAAAACTCAAAATTCAATCATCACTCTAATGAAAAAGACTTCTAGCACATATAGTGCGCGTGCACTTCATCAGTTTACAGATTGCAGTTGATAATTTGTGCTTGAAATTTAAGAACATTAAATTGACTAAACATATACCATATATTTGAAGGCATTTGAACTCTAATACCTAGCTCAAATGGAAACATAGGATATATTGTTAGAAATAATGTTCCAATACCTTTCCAAAGGTATATGGAACTCCCTCTAATTATATAGGAATGAGGAGATATGAAATACTTTGTCATGATGACCCAACCAAAGTGCAAGAATGCCCAATTTTGGATACCCTATATTTGAAGGAATTTTTACTCCAATTAAATAGCTCAAATGGGTGCATGACATATATGGTTGGAAATATTGTTCTGATACCTTTTCAACAACATATAACACTCATAATTCCTTAGTAATGAGGAGATATGAAATATTTTTTCAAGATGACCCAACCAAAGTACAAGTAGGTCGACATAACCAGTTTTACAATTCATTTGCTTAAGTGAAAGTACAAACACTATAATAATGGGATATGTGTTCATTTTAACATAAATCATCAAATAATAGATCTAATGTTGCAAGAGGAGATAAGGAATAATTTTTAGGGTTAATCTTGGATTCTAAAGGTGGAAGCAAAAATGTGGTTTCTCTAGTGAACGATTCATCTTGATATTTTCAATATATATTTTCATTTGTGATGTTTAAAAGTATTAAACTTAGAGGATATCGAAATAACACCTTCATGTAATTTTGGTTCAAATTTCAAACCTTGATTCAATACAATTTCATAGATATGGTTGAAGGAAGTTAGGATTCCTCAATTCTTGTGAACTATTCTTCAAACAAGTCAGTTGGGGAATTTTTCTATAACTTTTGTTCTAAGATGTTTTATACTATGAAACTTGGGGGATACATATATACGATCATAATTTATTTTTATTCAAGTTTCAAACCTTGGTTCACTTTAATTTCATAAATATCTTCGAAGGAAGTAGGCTTGATGAATTCTCTTGAAAATTTCTTCAGACAGGTTAGCTAAGGATTTTTGCTATAAATTTTATTTTCATATTTTCAGACCATGAAACTTGGAGGCTATAGATATACTATCATAATGTACATATGTTTTAAGTTAAAAAACTTGGTTTCTATTATTTCATAGATATTCTCTAAGAAATTTGAGCTTCTTGAATGGTCCTAAAGTTTTCATCAAACAAGTTAGCCTTGTTACTAATGTTATAACTTTCTTTCTAAGATGTCTCAGACTATGAAATTTGGATGCGAAAGTAAAGATATATATATATATATATATATATATATATATATATATATATATATATATATATATATATATATATATATATATATATATATATATATATATATATATATATATATATATATATATATATATATATATATATATATATATATATGACACAACTATATTTGCAAAATTAGATTCATGGAATATTGTGAAAAATAATTCTTGAGAAGAATGCAAAAGCAACAAATTTTGGGAGAATTCAACATAGTGAAGGAAGAAGAAATAGGTAGAACTAGTGAAGGAAAAATAAACTAAAAAATTTTGTGAAGGAAGAAGTAGAAAGTAAAATTAAGGAAAGAAAAAAAAACTAGCAAACATTGTGAAAATGAAAGCACGTAGTCTGGTGCCTACAAATATTTACAGCAGAGGGGATTGGTGTCTCCTGTAGGTTGTTACCGATATGAATTCATGAATAGAATGGAATGATATAAAATTTATAACCAAAACATAGATATATAATGAAACTTTATTTTTATTAATAAATGGAAAATGTCGAAAATGTATAAAAGAATAATGTAAACAAACTAGTTTGAATGGTGGTAGTTTCTATTTGAGAAGAGATGTGACAGTTACATGACTTCACCAAACTATATTACAATGAAGACCAAAGGAATTTTTTATCATAAATAAGTAATAAGAAACTATAAACATCCAAAAACGAAACCCTAGGAGATGAAGCACAAAAGGCTTGTGGGCCCCGATAGGGTAAGTTCGAATATCAACTTCATGGGGTCATAATTTTGGCATACAATCTCCATTTGGCATGCATGATACCTCATTGGAAAATCCTATCCAAGAAGTAAAATTTTTAATATCAATAGTAGTATACGGATTTCATGAGTCTATTTCGCCAAAAAATTCATTTAGGCCCTCAAAATAACTTCAGAGATTTAGGACCTAAAAAAAGTGGAAAAAAACTACCAAAATAGAAAATTATGGTGTGAGCTAGTGGAATAGTGGTTGGCCACTGATACCCACCTAGATCATTCCTCCCACTTAGGAAGAAATAGTACCCATTGATTTTAGTGCATCAATGATATGAGGAAACTTATTGAACTTCGCCCCTATTGGGTGACTCTCCTTGGTGCAGGAGTTGTCATGCTTTAACAACCCAATATAGTTGGATATTCTGTTGGAGAGCTCTCTTAATCTATGTGTCCATGATCTAGTTAATTGTGGCTAGTTTAATGAAATCTAGTGTAATTCAATTTAATAGTATTATAATTTGGAACATTTTATCTTATCAATCCAAGTTTGTAAACTTACAAAGTGTACAAAAAAAGATATGCAAGGATTTAGCTTATAATTATATTGGAATTAAATTGACATGAAAGGAAATTCTATTTTATGAAAGTAGTTAAATCCGATATAACTCAATATGGTCATGGTTGTGAAAAAATTTATAGACCCTCTTTTCCATGTATGAATTCAACTAATTTTCAACAAAAAAAATCTCTTAAAAAAAATAGTGTAATTGTTTGAAGTTTTTAAAGGTTTGACCCCTGTTTAATTTGGTAGTTTTGTATGATCATCTGACATCATATTCACCCAACAAAATAAATTAAAATTAATACAACTTGAAATAAATTCACATTTCAAAAATAAACCTAAGTGATCATTGGTTTAATTCTAACTTATTTTTGATGTTTTTTCAAGTGCTTGATTGACTGATTGGAATGGAAAACAACGCACTAGTTAAATGATAAGAAACAGAGCATATGAATTAATGCTAAGAAAGAGAGCATAAGAATAAATGTTGTAAGAAACATAGCATAAGATCAATGATAAGAAACAAAGTATATAAAATTAAACAACAAAGGAAACTATATTATGAAAACATGTAAAACAAAATTGCACATCCTACGTAGGGAATCCACTTGGTGGTCACAAGATATTTGAAAAACATAAAAAAAACAAATTAACTGGACTCACAAATACATATATACACAATGAATGAGAACCTAGTTGTTTGCAAACTATATTATAGAGAAATAGTTTAAACAATCATTCAAACTCAAGTCTCTCTATCTATCCCACTCTGTTGAGAAACATCAATATATAAAGTCTATGAAATAATAGTCTTCAAATTTTACTTGCTATAAATGAGATCCGAATATGATGACTAAGTTTTTATCACTATAATCTACATCTAGAGTATATAATTCATCTCAAGTGTGAAGGTGTATGAATCTAGATGATCACACATAGTCATGTAAATACTATTCGTTAGCACTCAATCCTACAAATATGCAATGATATTTTGATACTTTTTCATGGTGCCTTATCATAGTCCTTCAATGATTTGTCTTTGTGCCATACTATGCAATTGTTTAATGCATTAACTAGAACTTTGACTCTCCCATAGTAATGACACATTTGCCTCTTTTGTGTGCCCAATAGGTGAGTAACCATCCTTGTTCATTTTTCCACATGTTCCATTGCATGGTTTGGATAATTTTTTCTTGGATGTGCACCAACCTACTAATCTACTACAGGTCCAAACAAAAAATATAATTTTTTTACTTTTGCAATTTCGACATAATAGTTTGCTTTTATTAAGAAAACATATAGAACTATAGAATATTGGACACATTACCTTTCATGTATCCTTTATGGCTCTGATTGAATATATACATTGTTGGATTTATTTAGGCTGACCCAGGTTCTATCTATATTGCACACGAACAATACCCCTGATCACTGGCCCTTTCAACAACAACCTGCAAGAAGATCTCACTCTCACCCGAAGTGACTATAGGTGGATGCACAACCAGGTTTCTGCAGCCTTAAGGAACTGGGATATGTGGTATTATTATGTTGTCATTTATACTTTAAACTCATAAATCACTTTTCCACATTCAATTAATCACAAAAACACGCCATATAGAACCATAAACCATTACTGCGCTGAAGTAAAATGAAACTGTAAGAATGTTATCCTACGACATATAATAAGTAAAGATACACATCAATCACATAAGAAAACTAGAATATTGTCCACAAAATTGTTGCTTATTATAATGAATCTTTGAATACAACTAGTTCTTGACCTGCGCACTAAGTTGTAGGCTATTTGTGCATTCAGTTGCAGACTCTTCCTGGGCCTCTCTGCACTCAGCTATAGAGGCTCTCCTTCGCTACAAAATACAGATCACAATGATTCACCCATAACTCTCTATCTTGGCCACTAAACATAGCATTTCAACCCTATTTATATACTGTTACATTGTAGGATTACATCGTCAAAGTACCATGATCCAAATATCGTGGACTCCTCAAAACAAGAAACTATGGTCTGAAAACCATTTATTTCTTACAAGATGGCACACATTTACAAAAAGGAGGGGCTTCGACCCACCCTGAAGCCCTTACGACACCACATGGTCCATTTTATTCCTTAAACTATGCTCCCTTGCATGCTCCACTGCACATTCCACCAAAAAAATGCAAACCCTTTTCCAAAATTTTAGGCCAAGTTGAGCTATGCCCAACAGGCCCCCAAAACTCACATGTGACTCGTCCCGAGTCACTCAACAAATTTTCCTCCGATAGTCACTACAATGTTGTCATAGGTGATGTTGAGCTGCTACAAAATGTTTATGATATTATTCTCTTAATTGCATGCTTCCTCCAATTGTGCTTATGTCACCAGTTCTGTAGCCTTCTACATCACTACATCCTCCTTCAGTTGAAGCTTTTGAAGCTTCTCATCCACTGCGTGAGATAGTTGAAACTAATCATCCTCCTATGATTGAGTTCTCTCTGTCAGAGTTTTTTCTTCCTTCCTCAACTCCTTTATCTTCTTCTAGAGGGCATTTCCCTTATTGATTTTTGTGAGCATCTCTGATATTGGTACAGTCTTCAAAGTTGCCCGAATATCCTCCAAATTCTACTGATTATGTTGATTATCCTCTTGTATCTTCTCCAGATTAGTATCTTCCCACAATGAAGTCCAAATATTTAAGCTCCCCTACAACATCTTCCCACAATATGCCATTGTTGCAGAGATGCTGACCACTGCAGCCTTTAGGTCGACCTCCCTCTGTTCTCACACTTCCTATGGTGTAGTTGGTTGTAGATTCATTTGCATCTCACTTATATTTATCGCATATTCCAATTGTACATCCACAATCTCACTCTTTTATCCTTTTACTTCAAGGCCAAGATTCACGACCTTGTCCTCCACCGGTTCCTCTTCTCAGACATCAATTTATGGGACCTTACAACATTTGGCTCCAACCACTTCCTTCAAATTTTGTTGATGTTTTATTTCCTCATCTTTCTCCTAGATTTCCTCATAAATTTGCTACTTCAAAAAATTTCACTCTCTCTCTACCTGAATTTTCAACTTTGAAGTGAGTTGTTCACACTACATCAACTCATCTATTATCTCTTGATGTATGTCGTGTAATCTCTGAAGTGGAAGCGCTTTGATGTTCATGTTCACATCTTCCATCCATTCACCTACTCTTTTACCTCAATGGAGTCAAACTGTAGGGCTCCAATGGGTATTTTTACTATTTGTGCCCCAAGTGTCGGCTCTACTAGTATTTTTTCTTGAAGCTTTTCCTTTTCTTGTACTAGTTGTCTAGTTATTTGTACCAATATCTTCAGTTCTACAATACACTCCTTGAAACTTTTTAGAAGTGCGTTGTAGTGATCCTCTAACTTGTTCCATGATTCTAATGTTGCTTCCTAGATTTTGTCCCCAATATGATCCAAGTCCCCATTAGTGAGGACTAGTGGCATTATGTCCTTTGTCTTGTCTTCATTTTGATTCTTTTTACTTCTTTTGGCAGCCTCAGTGCTTTCCTTCCTCTTCTCTATGATAAATGGCTCTATCTCTGTCTTTTCAGACTCTTTGTTCTACTCAGCTCCTCCAAAGGATCTTTATGACCCTCTTCGTGGTGCTTCTCTTGTTCTACCTCTTCCTCATCCTTATTCTTATCTTTCCCACTCACTTCCCTATGTTTTGTTGTGTCATTCTTTGTCAAAGAATCCTTTGTATATATCTATAGCGTAGTGATCCACTCCTTAGACCACTGATGTATCCCTACTACGATATTGTCTTCTATCACTAAATATGGTAGGGGATGCCATGTCTTCATTATTTCCTTCCAAGCATGTATATAAATTCTATGAAAGTTAGCCTTGAGCTTCATGAAAAAGTTATACTACTTGTATAGGCTCGGTGATAGGTGGGGGTGTTGGCTCTCCAAAATGTGTAAGTCCATATGATCTATAACAAAAAACATTATGTTATCATGTGCATGTGCCAGTTTAGTGGTACACCATAGCAATGCATACCGCGTGACTTCACAAAATTCCGAGACTACCTGAGGGAACTTCGAATCTTCCATATCTTTCCATGAAAGCGTTGCAATTATTAGAAGTAAGCATGTATAATGAAATAAGATACCTTTCTCCTAAGTCTTGTAGCAGTTGTCTAGAAAATCTTTGCATAAGTATGCAGCCCAGTTGTACTGAACCCCATTAGCGCACTGCGTAACTAATGAAACAACCAGTGCAAGGACTTCATTATCCTGACACTTCCTCATGATATTTCCAGCCAATATATGTGTTGCGAAGTGAAATCCTTGGTTATTCATTGAGCTCATATCATAACCGCACTTCCCTTTTGTCAGTCCAAACTTGGTTTTCATGTTTTTTTCTATGCCTTTGTCTTGATATTTTCCAAAAAAACCCTCTACAAGGTTCAACCCTTGATAAGGAAGTCTTGTGATTCTCTATATCAGCATTGGGTCGATAGGTATGCTCTTCCCCATCCATAGACATCCATCATGCACTAGTAGGAGCAGTTGTCTCACACAAGTTGTGCTTCCTGTACTTCTACCGAAGTGCAACACATTCAACATGCTCAAAAAACCTCACCATGCCAACCTCTCTGCCCACTACTGTGGTTCCAACCTCATCATACCACTTTAAAGTTATTGCATTTGTTTCAAGTATCTTTCTGGTGAAAACTGTGGATATTTCCTTTTTTCGTTGAAATCATTGTCTGTGAACTTCAGCTATGGAATCTTCCCAAGGTATTCTCCAATTAATCACACTGACTCCAATAGTAGAGGTGTGAAGGTGTCATACTTTGCATCCTTTGAGTCTATCAGTTGTTTTACATCCAGTTTCCTTGATGGGGTATACAGTGGGAGAGGCGACGAAAATGTTGTGACATCTGTTTCCATTTACTCTATCTTCACTTCTTCCTCACTATCTCTCATAGGATAGGGTTGTTGTTGAGGCTCAACAAGTTTCTTCTCGTGTTTCTTCTTTGTTCTCTACTCTTTGTTCATTTTATTTCATGGGGATATCCATTGTGTGCGTGATGATGTTGTTGCGGGTGATGATGCTACGATGGGAATCTCAACTGATGCTATGGGCACATTAGATGTTGCTGCAACTGCTTCCATGATTCTGGATAAGCCCTTTCCTCTAAATATATGAATAAAATCCCGAGGATTCACACGACAATGCAAATTCCTGCAGCTTCTCCACAGTAGTAAATACTCGAGTTCTTAGGACATAAAAGTTCCAAATATTGGCAGGACGCAACTTTTTATAACGAATCTGAATTCTGATCCCCATCATTATCTTATATTGTGTTCATTAATTGCATATATATAGCTAGATCCAGTCAATTTATCCTCATAAATGTGTTTTTCCACGTGTTTCAATAGCAAATTTCCCTTTTAATGGTAATATTTTTCCGGGCAACTTTGACACATACCATATTGTAGTGAACAACCCTTCTTGCGAACTTCAACATAATCCAGACTCTAGCGAAGAAACTTCCTACGTCGAATCTCTCTCTATGCAACTTAGTTTATAGTCTAGTGCCCAATTTAAACTATAGGTGCCACTAATAATATTTTTTTTCTTTCTTCAGAGTGAAGATGTAGGGGTGGGGTTGTCCCTTTACTTCTTAAACCTGCTTCCATTTACTATTCCTTAAACCAATTCTCCATTTAACTTTTCTAATTGAACTGCGCATCCATCAATAATATGCTTGATAATGTATGTGCCCAACCAATGCATCTTTTATTTCCCTGGAAACTTTACAAACTTACTGTCATAAAGGAGAACAAGGTATCATACCTGGAACTTTTTCTACTTAATATGTCTGTCATGCTAGAACTTTTCTCTTACTTTCTATACCTACTGATGGAATCCTGTTATAAATCTATCTTCCTCCAAATAAAGTAACTGCGACATTAATTCCTCCATTATATCAGAGTCTGCCATATCTATAAAAGTTGCAATCCTTAAGCTAGGCATGATGTACTCCATGGGCATCACATATTCTTGTCCATAAACTCACATGAAGATTGTCTCACTTGTCAAATTCTTACATGCAGTCATATAAGCCCATAACACTACTGGAATTCTAAGGTCCTAGTCATCTCTATTCACATTTCATACCTTAGTAATTGCATTCTCCAAAAAATTAATAAATGCTTCTATTGTTCCATTGGCCTGAGGGAGATAAGGGGTACTCTTCTGATAATAAAATTGGAACTCCTCATTCAATGATTCAATAATCTTATTTAGGAAGTGTGAACTGTGGTCACTCATCAAAATCTCTAGACATCCAAATATAGAGAATATGTTCTCAAAAATAAATTTCGCTATAGTCCCTTACTGGTTGTACCTCATCCCATCTTGTCAAGTAATCAATCATTGTAATTATGTACCTTTCACCAATTATCTTTCCAGGTGGGTTGATGGGTCCAACAAAATCAATGGCCCAGTTATCAAAGGTTTGCAATGTAACATGTGGTACCAATGACATCTCATCTCTTTTGGAAGGCTTCCCTATTCTTTGACACACATCACATGCTCGACAATACTCCTTCACATACTTGTGTAGTGTAGGCCATGATAATCCTGCCCTCAAAACCTTCTGCACGGTAGGTTTCCCTACATAGTGTCCACTAGTTGCGCCCCCATGAGCCTCTGCTAGAATCGTCCATCTTTCATGTTCATGAACATATCTACATAGTATCTCATCTGGTCCCATATTATATAACTGTCCTACTATTAATGAAAAGTCAGCCTCCTTAACCACCTAGTATTTCTTTTGCTGCATAATATACTATGAAGGAGTCATTCTTGTGGTCAAAAACTGAATGATATCTACAAAATGTTCATCTGGCACTTTGATTGAAAATAAATATGCATTGGGAATATTATCCTCTATGTTGGTTGGATCTTCCCCTATTTCCAATCTTGACAGATGGTTAGGTCTTGCATTCATTCTCCCTGGTTTAACAATGATCTCAAAGTCATATTCATGTATAACAGTAACCATATGCACATATTTCCTCCAAAAATAGGCTTATTAACCAAATACTTTAGTGAAGAATGATATGTAAACATCTTAAAGTGTGACCCCAGTAAATAGTGTGTAAAATTCTGCAAAGCATACACTGTGACCAGTCCTTCCCTTTAAGTAGTGGTGTAATTATTTTCTGCCTTAGATAAATTCCTACTTGCAAAATCTATAGGATGATCAATATCTCCCTCACCAGGTTCTACTAGTACCACTCCCAAAGCTATACAAGAGGAATCCACATGGACATGGAATTCCTTATTCCAATCAGGGAACATTAATATAGGTGTAGCTACCATTTTTTTTCAATATGTCGAGGATCTTCTGAAATTTTTCATTCCACTGAAAAGTTACATCCTTCTTCAAAAATTCTCCATAGGCACAGTGATCGGAGCATACCCCTTGATGCACTTCCTTTAATACCCAATATGTCCCAACATAGTGTGAATATTTCTTACTCTCTTAGGTGGAGGCAAGTTCATAATGATAGCAATCTTAGTAGGGTCCACCATTAGTCCTTTCTTACAGACCATTAGAGAACTTTTGAGGTCTAAAATGGGCCTCCTAATAAAAATGTACAGCCAAAATAATATTTATAAGAACCAATCATATTCAAGGTGATGATGTCAACCATGGGGGATGATTTACCATTTTTGGAGTAAAAAAGTAAAAAGATTAAAAAATAATAAAATAATAAAATAATAAAACTACTTTTCCAACTTGTATTTTCAACTCATCTTCCTAATTTTTACTCAAATTTCGAGTGGGAGTACTCGTTGGATGAAAAATTTAATTCCTCATCCAAGGGGAACCCATGTTGCATACTTTCAATGAACCCTGCTAGATGAAAAATGAGAAATACATGAAAAAAGGTGATTTCAATCACATTTTTCATGTATTTATCATTTTCGTGTAGCAGCGTCCATCGAAAGTATGCAACATGGGTACTCGTTGGATGAGGAATCAAATTATTCATTGAACCAGTGTTCCTGCTTGAAATTTGAGTAAACCCATAGGGGGTAAGTTGAAAATACGAGTTGAAAAGTAGTTTTTTCCCTTTTCCCTCTAAAATTTGATGATTTAATCTAATATTATTTTAGTTTTTCCACTATTATTTTATGGTTTCCTTAGGAGGCCCATTTTAGACCTCAAAATTCCCCTAATGAATATGTCCCAACAATATGTCGAAGGGTACACAAAATATGCACTTCTTCAGGTTCAAAGGGATCTAATATTGTCTACATGTATCGAGCATAAGTATTAAACTTCCAACATGTTTTCTCAACAATAAAAATATTGTCCAATCATCAAAATATACCTCTAAAAACTTGTGGATGTATTCCTTAAAATTTTCGACCGCCCCCATAGAAAATATAGTAGGGGCATTTTTCAATCCAAAAGTCATTATTGTATATTGATATGATCCCCATTCTGTAGAAAATGTGGTCTTATGCCGATCTGTAGGTGCAATCCTAATCTAATGATATCCTAAGAATCCATCTGTTATCAAAAAATTTCACTTGATTTCCTACTAATCAGACAACTTCATGTAACTGTTTCAAACCAACTTATAACTGAAGCTTAGCCTCTTCAGTCGGAGAGGGCTCTCTCAGAGGGGTTAATGATATTTGATAAAGATGAATCTAGATGGCTAACTCTACTTGGAAAATAATTTGATTGTGATGTGTGTAGGTTGAAAATAGTACAAGTCTACAATCATTGGGCTTATGGATTCAACAAATCAGTATTTCAGTGGTAAGTTCTCTTGACATGGAAGCTGAGGTAGGTAAGATTTTTTAGCAGAGGTAAATCGCACATGGAACCTGAAATAACACAGCCAATTCATCAATAAATGAAGTTAGAGCATACATCTATGAATTCTGAGTATTAAAGATGAAAACCACTGAAAATGGTACACATAGAAAATATAGATCAGATAAGCACTAAAAAATCCATCATAATCTCATGTTGGTCCAGAAAATTCCTATGTGTTACTGATATCAGTCAATTTACATAAAGTTGTAGTATTGCCAAAAAGTTTCCAACCCTTTACAAAGTCGAATATCTACCCTTTTATAGACTTTTTACATGAGAGATGATCTGACTCTTGGCTAGATTCATCGAACTTTTCCTAATGACACCTTGCATAACAAGAAAACATGTGCTTTAATGATAAAATGACAGGTACACTATGAAAGGGTCTTTTTCCTAATAGGACTTAAACTGCTACTTATTACATCAACTACCTGATCTCCTAAAACAATTACACATCTAACAATTAATGATTCACATGTTCGAATAGGCTGTGATGGAACTGATCACTACATGACATCTTGATTAGTCTCCTTAAAATCTGGAAACAAACCCTATTTTTCAGGCAAACTCGTACTTATCTTCAATGAATGGTTTGGTTGATGAGTTGTCTTCATCTCATAGTCTTCCAGTTTTGGATGACTGCTAGAAAAGTCCCTTGATCCTCTAAAAGTGTCCACCTGTATGAAACTGCCCAAAAACCTACTCATAAACCTTCAAAACAACACGCTACGAAAGTATAACAGTTTCATAGCATACTTTTGTAGCGAGCAAAAATTTAGCTTTTCCATAAAAATTTCTGCCTTTTTCCTTTTTCATTGTGTTCATCATGCCCTGACACATCCTCCATATCATTTCCTACCCTTGGAAGCTCCCAAACGTGGTTTTAAATGAAAGAAGAAAGCTAGATGTGGTTTCGTAGCATTCTCCTGGCTTTAAGCCTAGGAAAAGCTATGAAACTGCTTAAAACTGTGTAAATTCCAGATGTTTGCTTAGCTTCAAAAATGTACCTCCCAGCTATAATAATTTGGTTTTCAACATGTTGTTTACCTTTTAAAATATAAACCAGCTCAAACTAGGGGTCTTAAGGTGTTTCTTCTCCATTGATGATGAGTTGAGCTATTGGCTCCTCAACTACTGTCATTTTTAGACCTTTCTTCTCCAGTTCCTCATGAATTAGTTCTAGTTGTTATTGGAGGTCTTTAAATTGATCCTTTAGCTTTATGTTTGTATATTTCAAGTGAATTTTCATTCTTCTAACATGTTTCACCTCTTTCCTCAATGGCATAGTCCATTTTATTAATTGATGTGTATCATCTAAGGTCTTTGACACACTATCAACTTGCTCTTCCCAAATCTCTTTCATCTTCTCAAACTGAACATTATGGACAGTATGTTTCCTTGCCTCCTTCTTCATGACTGCTATTTCATGATTAGCCAACTTCAATTGTTCTTCAAGGAGTTCAAACTCTGTTTTTTCAATAACTTTCTCCTTTCCTTTCTTTGGCTTCCTAACTGGATCTTTTTCTACAGGTGATGAAATATCAATAATGTCTTGAGGTGGTTGGACTGTGTTAGTGGCTGGATGAACCTCTCTATTGCTTTCCAACAGTTTTCTAGCATGTCTTGTCATGGGCTTCCTAGCCTGGAACATAAAACTTGCATCCTCACCTTCAAACTCTAGATTCTTTGTAGATTTAGCTTTCTTGACTTTCTGTCCACCTCCATCTATATCCTCAGCCTAGACTATAGGAGTCTCTTCAATATCAATGGCATGTAGTATGTCTTCTAAATTTCCTTAGCCTCTATTTTTTCTTCTAAAGAAACTTTTTGACTCCTTGTAATCCTTTTGCTTCCTTGTTTACTCACATATTGCTCTTATTTTGCAGGTTTGATCATTATTGACTTTTGTTTTGTATGTGGAACAATGGGTGTATCAAATCTCTGCAATTTCTTTGTTTCCATCATGACTGGTTTAGTTTTCTCTACCCCTACTGGTTCACTTTGTTTCGCAACTAAAGGTGATGGGATACCCCTAGGTTTAGGAGTTCTTGTAGGAGTAAGGGTATCCATTTCAAATCCACTAACAAACAAAAACGAAGACCAGTCTCCGCCTAGTCTTTGTAACTCGTCTAAAACTAGCATTTTTATTAAACCATGATGAAACAATGAGGTTTCACTTCCTTCAGATTTTTCTTGAAATTTATCTGCCATTTTTGCCAAACTTCTGTGTAAATATAAAGGTAGATCAAGATATATCTTACCAACAAAGTGTAGGATAAGCTTGAAATGGTAAGAATAGACTTTATGGAATTTCCCTTCACAAGTGAAATATTTCTAAATGATAAGCAGTAACTTTGAGAAATTATCCTTCATGCAGCTCCTTGGAATGGCATTTGTAAGGTCCATTTCACTGTTTTCTAGCTTGATAAACTCTTTGCATTCTTCCATGCAAAATTTGAACCCTTTGAACCATTTTTCTTGTCCTCTTGGAATCCTTGTTGCTGCTGCAATGATTTATGGTGTAATAGTGAGATTCAACATTCCCAATTTTGTAGTTGTTCCACTGAAGTTTAGGGAAAATTCTTTGGAAACCTGTACATGGAATCCTTGTAGTCTTTCACAAAATTGTAAACATCTTGTCCTTCTAAAGACTTCCACAGCTGTTGGGTCTTCATTTATTAGATTCATATCTGAGACATTGGCCACCCTTATTTGTCTTTCTTTTTGTAGCCATAGTTTCTTTATTGTTTTCTCTACCTTGCTTGATAGTTCTCTGTCTCGCTTGATAATTCTCTGCCTCACTTGATCAATGATATCTGCAAACTTTTGAAAATACTAGCCACAACTTTGGCTCAATGAAATAGCTCTCCAGAGCTCAATATCACACAAAGAAGGAATGAAGAATGAGAAATGACTTAATTTGGAAATATTTTGAAGTTCGATGCCCACTCATAACATAATGATGACTCATACATGCTTAAAATGGTGATGATGACTTCAGCCCTGACCGTGTACCTTGATATTTACCCAAACTGACTCGAATGGTATCTAACTTATCTTTTTTCAAATCATTTTCTGACACCTAACATCTAATTTGACATGACAAACAAGAAACATTACTTTCGTAGTGTATCTAGTGTAATTCTGGGCATTTTCACTATGAAAGTAATAGCGGTTTCGTAGCAAAAAGTGAAATTTATCTGTGTATTTCACTAGGAAAGTGTTGTTTCTTGGCTAAAATGACACTTCGGTGCTATAACCTTGGGAATTGAAAAATGTCAGAAAATTATGATTGATGTGACATCAGGGGATTTGAATGAGGGTGGGCTTAGACCTTAGGATAAACAAAATAAGAAAAAATAAAAAATTTCCTTGACCAAGTAATGAAAAATGAATCCTATAACCCTATCTTTGACACATGAACCTATATGAATTTGTCAAATGTTGCTTCATTTTTGCTGAGTGATAACAGTGGCTCCAGTTGGGATGGTGTGCGCCAGTGGTACACCAAAGAACCTATAGTTCTAGTGCTGCTATCCATCTTATTGAAAACAAAAAACTTTGAAATTTTTCCAAGCTTTCCTTCAAACTCTAATGGCCTTCACCTCAGGCTCAAGCTTGATGATCAACTTGTCATTATTAGCAGAAAACATATAAAATGGAATATTTACAATGGAAATGAATGACCAACATAATTTAAGAGGAATAATGCTTCAAAAACTTGCCATTGACAGGCTCTCCAGCACATGGTTGTCCATCCATCTCCTGCAAAATGTAAGTGTTGTTCCCATGAAATGCAGCTTCTCTTAATGGACCTTTCCAAATGTTCTCAAACTTGCCATGTTTCCCCTTTTCTTCAATTCTGGCCTACCATTTTAAAACCACATCTTGGATTTGAAAATTTTCCTCCTTGACCTTCTTGTCAAATGTCTCCTTGAATATGTTTTGAGATTTTTGATTACTGTTATAGACTTCCTCCCTTTTCTCTTGCAAATCTATCAGTTGATTAATCCTCCTTTGAATTGCAATTGGATCCTCCTCCAATCCTTACAGTAGCTTCATGATAGGCACTCCCAAGGATGTGGGAAAGATCATGGCTTCAGCTCCATATACCAACTCATAAGGTGAAGTTCGAATTGATCTCTTTGTGCACACTCTATCATTCCACAAAGCATACTTAAACTTCAAATGCCATGAATTCTTATTTTCCTGCAACACCTTTTTAATAATCCTCACAATACTCTTGTTAGAAGATTCGGAAACACCATTACCTTGTGGATAATGTGTACTAGAATTCCCAAGAGTATTGTGATATTGATGACAGAAACTTATCAGATTATTAGATTTAAATGCCTGTGCATTATTAGTGATGATCTCCATAGGGCAGCCAAACCTAGACAATATATTATTTTTCAAAAATGAAATGATAACTAAATCATTTTCTTGCCTATTTGGGATTGCTTCAATCCACTTGGTGAAATAATCAGTTGCTCTAAGAATCCAGTGATGCTGACCTGAATATGATGGATGAATCTCACCAATAAAATCTAGCCCCCACTACTGAAATGGCACCTCAACATAGATACGCATCAAGGGTAAAGGAACAAGCTTCTTCTTACCATAAAAAATGTTAGGTCCCTATATCACTAGTATAGCCCCTTATTATTGTTAGTGTAAACCCCTTATTGTTATTATTGTACCCTTGTAACCCCCATTTTGTTATTATTGTGCCCTTAAATTATTATTGTTAGGTCGGCTAGGATTACATTTTGGCCCCACTAGGATTACATTATGGCCTCATGGACTCCTATATATAGAAAGGAGGTTTTGTAAATTGTATCATCCAAGAATTGTTCATTTATGTAATGTATTGGAGGTTGCCCCCTCGAAGTGGCTTATTTCTAAGGCGTTCATATCTCTTTTCTTCTATTTTTGGAGCTGGTTACACAACATTTGGTATCCGAGCTTTGGGATTCTAGGGTTTCGCTGCTCCAAACAGGTCATCGTGGAATTTTCGCTATAACTTTTTTTCTACGAAGCTTCAGAAGCTGAAATTTTTAGGGTGCGAAGCTGAAATATTGAGGAAGGTTTTCTAAAAATTTCAGATCTTGGTTCGCAATATTTGAGGAGATATCATCTGTGGAAGTTAGGTATTGTTTCAGGCTCATAAACAGGTCATCGTGGAATTTGCGCTATAAATTTTTTTGTACGAAGGTTCAGAGTCTGAAATTCATATGGTGCGAAGCTGAAATCGTGAGGAAATTCGTCAAAAAATTTCAGAGCTTGGTTCGCAATATTTTGGGAGATATGATCTCGTGAAAAAGCTGTGCTCCGACCCTCATCTCAAAGAGGTGATCGGGAAAAGTTCAATAACTCTCTCTGAAGATTGGATTGAAGTGCCGTCAAAAGTGGTCACAAGTATGATAGCTCAGGCTTTCACAACAATTTCAGAGACAAAGGACAAAACAGTGACACGTGGCAAGTCGTCAAGTTAGGTTCCATCGAAACTACCTGCACTAGGGTCATTGTGGGAGATTGGACACAACTTTGTCTTGGAGCATCAAAATTGTGGTCGACCTGTGGCATTTGAAAGAAGCCTGCAGGGCTACTACAGGGCTGAATTTCAGATATCGAAGATTTTCAAGCACAGAGATACTACAATAATATCGAGCTCCTCAAAGCTAGTAAAAGGTGTGTATTTTTTTTCCGAATTGCATAAGTCTTGTTTGGGAAGAATCAAGTTGGAATTGATCGTAAGGGCCTATTGTGTACTATATATCAACTAGAGGTATGTGGAGTCTCAGAAATGTCCTAAAAATAATTCAACATCCATTAAGCCTTTAGAAGGCTCTACTATTACTCATGAAGATGAAGAATGGCAACATGACATGTCAAAATTACAAGAGCAAATGCAACAAATTTCGCTCTCGCAAAGAACAACAAAAAATGAAATGGAAGTTTTGAAGAAAGGCGTGGAAACTAAGATGAATGGTTTTGAAGCTAAGATGGATGGCATGGAAGTCGGCATGGAAGCTAAGATGGATGACATGAAGAATGATCTAAAAGCATACATGGAAGGCTTGATGACAAGCTTAAAACCAGAAATGATTCCTAATCGCGGAAATATAGGAGAAGAACCTCCTGATGAGAACAAAATAAATGTTAATCATGATTTCATAAACTCGAATGTTGGCGGGAAGAACCACCATATTCCAAAAATGGATATGAGGAAGTTTGATGGAAAGGATCCTGTAACATGGATACTACAGATGGAGCAATATTTTGATCTCCATAACGTGCAAAACACGAAAAAGGTACGCATTGGAACTTTACATTTAGAACAAAATACATTTGTATGGTATCAATGGCTTTGCTCCCGTAAAAAAATTGTCACTTGGTCAATTTTTACGGAGGAAATGATAGCACATTATGAGGATACAAAGAGCAACACCTTCTTTACCCAATTGATAAATCTCAAACAAAAGGGTTTAGTGGGGCAGCACATTGAGGACTTCCAAAAAATTGAATATAAGGGTAACTGATCTTACAGAGGAACACAGGATTGATCTCTTCCTAGGCACTTTAAAGGATAACATCCAACATGAAGTTCGCGTTTTGGAACCTGATTCATTGGAGAAGGCATTCAAGTTGGCAAGAAAAGTTGAATGTAAAATTATGGCGACAAGGAAACCTACCACTCAATTCTATAAAGAAGGAAGTGTTGCTACACCTAGATTTCCACAACCTAAAAGGTTGACACCACAACAATTGGAAGAAAAAAGAGCAAAAGGGCTTTGCTACAGTTGTGATAGCAAATACACTAAAGGTCATAAGTGTGCTGAGAAGAAATTATTTTACATAGATTGGGAAGAGGAAGAAGAAAATGAACAAGAAGA
>JAXQQM020059948.1:0-24209 GCA_034641835.2 Pinus albicaulis
TTCTTCCCAAGGAGAAAAAATTCAGGGGTCTCGTTGCAAAGATTGCATCTGAATTGGGTAACCCCACTAAAACGGCCACACCCCAACCCTGAAAATCACGATATTTATATACTAAATCATCAACATATATGCATTTGCTCAATTATATAATTAATTACACAATATATGAAAGGAGATCAAAGAAGGAGGTACGTCATAAGCCGCGAAACTATAAGCCCGACTCTAATTTTCCAAGCCTGGTACAGTAGGAGTAATAATTATAATATGATTTGACGTTAAAAATATAGAGTTTGTATATTCATATGTATTATAAATTTATGTTTATGAGTGTTATTCTGTAATATCGGGAATGAATTCATATTTGAGAAGAAAACAACAGTGTGTTAGTTGCATAATTTGAATGTATTGTCACTAAAATTAATTAAATAAAGCTAATTCTAATCTCTTTTTTTTAAACATATTAGTATTCTTTTTTTTTAACATATTATTTTTTACTCAAGCTTTGCTTTGACAAAATTATGCACCTCATTGTTGGCATGGACCTTAGGATTAGCTTGAATTTTCCTAATTAAGTCGAATATTTTTCTATTATGAGGTACATTGTTCAGATTTGTTGTCTTTGGAAGAATGAATCTGAACAATGTACCTCCCCTCTCACACTCCCCTCCATTTTTATATAATATTTATTTCCATTTTTATATACTATTTATTTCCTTTGGCTTATTTTTGCACCCTTAGGAGCAAATTCTAGTTGTAATTGTATGTGAAATTGTAAAATTGTAATTCTAATTATAATTCTAATTCTAATTTTAATTTTAATTGTAATTGTATGTAAAATATTTGTAAAATTTTAATTGTATTAATATGAAATGATTGTAATTGTAAAATTGTAATTGTAATTGCATGTAAAATTCTAAAATTGTAATTGTAATGGTATATATGTAAAATTGTAAAATTGTAATTGTAATTGTAAATTTTATGTAAAATTGTAATTGTAATTGTAAATTTTATGTCAAATTCTAAAATTGTAATTGTAATTTTATGTCAAATTCACAAATTTTAAATTAATTTAAATTTAATTGTAATTGCAATTACGCCATAGCGAGCTCCCTATCAAAAATCTACTCTTTTGTGATTATGCTAATTAATCTTTTTGATCTGATGGTCTAAATTGAAAGATGCCGGTATATTCTCAATCAGATGAAATTCAAAAAAGTAACTTCCTTGCATATCTAAATCACATGTTTAAACCATACTTAAATTATTTTTTTACAAAACATGATTAAGAATTTACTGTGCCATTTGTTGACTGCCACCTATCAAGATTAACAAGTGGTGACTCAAACTAAAATGCCAGCGAATTGATGGTTCAAATTCTCAAATAAACGCTCGCGCCACCTATCAAATATGTTTTCTCCCTGTTCGTGCGGATTCGAGAATACTATGGCGTGGTTTTGCCACTTGGAGGTTGATCTGATTCGCCATGGTATGGTGGTGGGCGAGTGGGAGGAGAAGCAGAATTCAAGATCGTTGTCATCGATTGTCATCACAATTAAGTTGTCCACTTCGCCAGTGCCCCAGTTGGCCTTCTCCTATTGTGCTTTACTTAATAAAAAATTTGAAAGGACAACGTTGATGCATTAATGCCGTGGATTATGTTAATCCCTGCAAACTGGCAATTCGGCCAATCCTTCATGGTGCTGTAGACTTTATTATTGTACGTTTTAAATCATTGCATGGTTGTAGATTATACTCTGGGTGACAACAAGGGTTGGGAGTCTGGCCTCGACTAAAAATCATGGGCCTTCATTGTGCGCATTAAACCTTCTCCATTGTTAATTATTTGCTTGCTTTCCTGATTTCTGAAATTTGGCTATCGATGAAAATCTAATTTTTTTGTTGTCATTTTTTACCACTCAGAAAGATATTATTCCAAGTGACGCCAAGACGATTGTTCGCAAAGAAAAAGTAAGAAAGCAACATTTTTCAGTGCTAATTCTACTCCGAAGAATGCAGAGACTAGAGTATAAAGCTACCACGTCAGCTTGTTAAATGAAGATCGGTTGAGCGATTGGGAAATTTCGTTATCTGAAGTCGTTGAAGATAGATTGTGATATTGTTAGGTCTGAAATCATCCAATAGAATGTTAAATCAGGTCAGTGATATGTATTAAATTAGGTCAGTAACGATCAAGACATTTTACTGCAGAAATCAAAATATTTCACGATATTAATATTAAAAAATACGATAATAGCATTGGGGCCTTCGGCAAGCAACGAGCTAAAAATATATATCTGAAATATTTGATTATTTACATTCACTTTTTTAGACATGGATATTTTTTATTTGAAATAGTTTTTATTGTAATAATATTAGTTATTTATAATTTATATTTGTTGGTATTTTTTTTAATTAAATGAAGATCGGTTGAGCGATTAGGATATTTCGTTATCTGAAGTCGTTGAAGATAGATTGTGATATTGTTAGGTTTGAAATCATCCAACAGAACGTTAAATCAGGTCAGTGATATGTATTAAATTAGGTCAGTAACAATCAAGACATTTTACTGCAGAAATCAAAATATTTCACGATGTTAATATTAAAAAATACAATAATAGCATTGGGGCCTTCGACAAGCAGTGAGCTAAAAATATATATCTGAAATATTTGATTATTTACATTCACTTTTTTAGACATGGATATTTTTTATTTGAAATAGTTTTTATTCTAATAATATTAGCTATTTATAATTTATATTTGTTGGTATTTTTTTTAATTAATTAATTAAATGAAAATCGGTTGAGCGATTGGGAAATTTCGTTATCTGAAGTCATTGAAGATATATTGTGATATTGCTAGGTCTGAAATCATCCAACAGAACATTAAATCAGGTCAGTGATATGTATTAAATTAGGTCAGTAACGGTCAAGACATTTTACTGCAGAAATCAAAATATTTCACGATGTTAATATTAAAAAATACAATAATAGCATTGGGGCCTTCGGCAAGCAGTGATTAATTTGATTATTTACATTCACTTTTTTAGACATGGACATTTCTTATTTGAAATATTTTTTATTGTAATAATATTAGTTATTTATAATTTATATTTGTTGGTATTTTTTTTAATTAATTAATTTAATAAAAAAATGTAAAAAAGATATTTGTATTAAAGATAAATTTCAACCATTTAAAGAATTTTAAATAGAAATTAAATCTCTAAAATCTACTAATAATTATAGATAATCAAATTAAAATAATAATTAAATTTCATTTAATAAAACTCTATTTCAAAATAATCTTATTATAAATTAATATTTATTAATCATTACCTATCATTTAATTTAAATATGTGCACTACTTAAATAAATAACGTCGTGAGAGGAACCAAGTAACATAGATTATTGATTCTTAAGCATAACTATCGTAAGTTTCCGTTTAAAATGGTTAGAAAGGTGAAAAATGAGTTGAGACCATCTTCAAGTGGATGCTAACAACATCGGATCATCAGCGGCTTAAAATGAATCGCAAAGGGATTATTACAGGGTTTTGTGGGCTCAAAAGTCTTTGAAAAAACAATTGCCTCTTCGGGATAAGCCAAAAAAACACTAAATGATATTGTAGTTGGAAATTAGCGCGAAAAAACTAATATAGAAGAGTAGCATTAAAAGCAGAAAGAATTTCGATCCTAAGCACCACCACCATAAGAGAAAGTACATCCTGAGAAAACACTGAATGTGAAAACATGTCCATTTATAATGGCTTTTCGTTCGTTTACGGAAACAATATTACCAGATTGAAACCTTAACAATAGTGTTTGGATGTAATTTATTGAAGAGAAATACACATTAGCAAACAGAGGAAATAATTTAGTTTAATTGTGGAGTTAAAAAAACTCCATCTGAAAATAATTCAAGTTCAATTATGGGCTAAACAATCAGCAGGAGCAAACCCAATAATAGATTGTTGCACATTGTACTGAAAAAAAAAAAAAAAATTGCTGTAAAAGATTTCCAATAACACCCGGCGATGGTCCTGCAATGGGTCTGAGTCCTAGGCATCTCATGTTATCTTCTACCTGCAGGACATAGTTCTCTGGTGGCGGAATAAATGTTTGTCCTCCTTCCAAAACTATAATTGCAATGCGCAATACAAATACACATTAAAACAAGTCCTTAATGAAACTAACGGGCCATACGAGACTTAATGGTTGATATGTTATATATATATATGATATATATATAATATATAACTTTACAATGTTTTATCTTGCTCGTTATAAGACAAGTTAAAGAAATTTTTTTAATAAAACAGTACGAAACCTTAATAAACAATTTCCGCCAGATTTCAAAACGGAGATTAAACCATCCTATAAGCCATTTTGGGTTACAAAAGGAGCCCGCTGACGTCAAGGCCTTTGTGACCTGAAATCGCATTTAAATTTGCCCTAAATTTTTATAGGGTCTGTTTTGGGCTCGACGTACAGAGGACTGAGTGTGACCCGAAATCGATTGAAATCCGCCCTATAACACTTTCGGGTCCGGAACTTCAATCGTGCGAACCCTTTCTGTGGACCATCGTGTTGGTTTTAGTTCAAAATCAACTTTGAACTCAATGAAATGTCCACGTAGGGTGAATGTATATAGTGCTTTGACTTTGATCTCAAGATGGGAATTTAATTAAATGAAACAATTGATTTAATTAATTTCTTTCTCTTATAAATTTATATAAATATGCGTGGGGAAGTGTTTATTTCAGAATAGTGGTTTTATAATTAATTCATATTTTATAATAGTGTTTATATGTCGTAAATTGATGCAGGTATAGTTGTGTTATACAAATATCCAATTTTCTCATATTTAATTTTAATATAATATTTTTTCCAATTTTTCTCACTCTAATATCAATATAATATTTTTTTCAATTTCCTTGTACTTAATTTTAATATACTAGTTCTCCATTTATGAAATAAAGAGTAAAAATAAAATTATATAAGAGTTAGACTTGGTTGTCATTGAGTTGTATGACTAAATTTTCAATATACATGTTAGAGATTTTTTTATAAATTTTTGTTTTCAATGTACATGTATAGATAGTTTTATATAGATTTTTCCTTTCCTATAATATTTTATATAGAATTTTTATTTTTTTTTATTTTTCTTTTCTATGATATTTTTATATAATTTTTTTCATATATTTTTAATTTGTATTTATATATAAATATAAAAAAAATAAAGTAAATTAATATAATTTTTTATAGTTATATTTTATGGTTTATTTTTTAATTTTTTTTAAGTGTTTAATAAAAAATATAGAATTACATAATAGTTAACGTAGTTCTATAAATTAAATTTATCATACATTTCATATAGTCATTTAATTTATATAGCTAAAAACTTCATCATATATTTGAGTAGTCAAATTATTATATTTAAATTATTATTTTTAATAATTAAAAAAAAATTAATGTAAGTTAAACACACATATATAAGCATGTAACAAGACTGTTTAACCAAGACCTCTCATCACCGTTTAATCAAGACCCCACAAACGAGATGATGACGGGTAAACCCACAGTCCTGGTTTTCTTATTTCTTTTATCTCAATCTGTGTGTAATCCCTCCTAAGCTTCTTGCCCAATCAACTTCACAATTCGGGCAAATTAAAAAGGTTCTTATGTCGGGGACTGGAAATTTAAACAATTAAATTTTGAGAGTTTTAATATCTCAAATCCCGGAGATTTGGGATATTAATTTCAAGGTTTATTACGTGCATACAATACAACCAGATTTACTCTTATTTCACGGGAGCTCTACTCTCAACCAGTATTCATAACACGTCCTTGATATAAATCAACCAACCCATATATACTCAAATATAAAGGTTCCACAAGCTCCCTTTAATCTGAATACTATTCGAGCCCCCTCAATTGATGTATGTTCGAATCAATATGTGCCACGTGGGGTTAACGCAAATGAAACCAACTATCTTTCAATCACTCGGCCTATGCTTTATCAACATCCCTTTGTATAGGCCCTATGGAGAGCAGTTCATTAATAGTCTCAGCCTTGGTTTTGTGTAACCCCAACAATCTTATAACGTTATTCGGCCCACAGCAACTGCATATATATGTATTTGACCAATTCAAAGGTTGTAACATTAATACAAAACCATATAGTTAACATTCGACCCCACCGATTAACGTGTCTTCCATATCGGCGGTTGACCTGTTCTCTCATCCATCTTGATGATCCAACAATCCAAATCAAATCTCGCACAGACTATTATGCACGGGCGTTAACTCGCAATGAGAGAGGTTTTCCCGAATCGCTCAAGGACACGCGTCACCCCATCTATGGAATCACTCCGATTTCTTAAATACAACTTACTGCCTTTGTGCCATGCGATATACTACCAGTTTTAGCTTTGGACCACATTCACTCTTCTCCGGTTTCAACGCTAACTCAAGGTTCCGTCCTTATTCAATGTTCCACTTCACGCATCTGCTCAACAATCATTCAACTCCATGTGCCATCAGAGTTATATTCGATTTCATTCTCCTTCCTGGTTCGAACACCACCCACCAAGACTTCGATACACAATTCACCTCTACTCAGTCTATGATTCGAGCAAGATTCGAATCTTGCCATCAGTCCATTCTCTCTTCAAACTCCACTTCAGTCCAAATAGAGGTTAACTCCCTCTATGTGAACCCTTCCTTTATGTCTTATAGAGTTCTATTGGATCTCCGGTGGGTCCAAAAGTTAGTTAATGCACAAAATGTAACCACAATCTCATCCAAGGGCCAACTAATCAGGTTTCAAACCCCTCTTCCATTGCTTCTTCAAGTTCAAGGTTCGCCATTCCAGTTACTATTCCAATGTAGTCCCATTCAGGTTCAAGTAGGCTTTTAAGAAAAACCCTAATGCTTACCTAGGCAAGAATAGATTCGATATCTAGCTCTCTGTGAAACAATCCATCATGTATCACAACAATCCACAACATTGATCTCATTTTACTGGTTATACATAATAGGATTTGATGGTTTGAATGTTTGAGAAGAAAAATTAGCCATTTCCTAGATTATATAGGGTTTTTTAAAGCTTTGAACACTAAGGTATTGATGAAATCATTTGAGATGTTTTTTTTGTTATTATCATTTAACATATAGAATGAGGATAAAATCCATTACTGTTTATTATTAAATTTTGAAAAGTAAAAATATATTAATATAATACATATAAAAATAAAGCATTAAATTTTGAAAAGTGAAAATCTATTATTATAATATCATATAAACATAAACAAAAATGGGTTAACAATAATATGATAATTTCATGGTAGGTAATTGCCACACTACATACATATAATTTTTGAATAAATGGTTTGTTGAATAAAAAATGATGGCTTGAATGTTTGAGAAAATAAATTAGATTTTTCCTAGATTATATAGGGTTTTGAAAGCTTGGAACACTAAGGTATTGATGAAATAATTTGAGATGTTTTTTTATTATTATTATCATTTAACATATAGGGTGAGGATAAAATCCATTACTGAGCTTAAAAAAAAAGGATTATTGAGCTTAAAAAATTTTCCTCAATCAAACTTTTGAGACCTCCAATCATGGACTTACCTAATTGTAGTCTAACCTTAAGTAATTTAATCTTATTAAAGGTATATTAATTAAAATAATATGATTTATTATTTAACATATTGAAAAAACTATGCAAAACAAATGTCATCACCACAAAATTGTCATAACTATGACAAAGCAGTGATGAGCCTTTGATGATAGAGTGCCACAACTAAGCTACACTCAATTCAAAAACCAAATGATTCCACTCAAATAAAGGGTTTATTTACAAAGGAGTTTGGGAGCTTCCTCCTTTCTTGCTTGGCCCAACAAATGCATTATATTCCTATTTAAATTTAGATAAGGAGAGATGTAAAATTATCGAGAGATAATTGTTCTCCTAGTCTTTTGAAAAGATGAATCTTAAAAATCAAAGTGACATAGATTTGAACAAATGAAAAAAAAATGATTGAATGATACAATCAATATGCTCAAAGATTTAAAAAAAAAAAAAAAAAAAAATTATTGAATGAGACACAACCAATATGCTCGGAGATGCAAATGATGATGCATAATACTACACAAAATTAGTGTGTGAGAGAGATGCAAATGATGATGCATATGTCATCCATGATCAAATGTCACATCTTCGACAAATAACGCCTCAATATGAAAATCACCCATGGCCAACCATGGTCATAGGTGGTCCAACGCCGCATTGTACAAAATTGTCTCAATGTTTAAATCAATTCCCTCGCTTCACCAATTCCTTTGTTTATAATATTAAACCCTTCGGGTTTATTAGTTCTTCAATGTCATCCATGATCAAATGTCACATTCTGAGAAATATTGTCTCAATATGAAAATCACCCATGGCCAACCATGGTCATAGTTGGTACAACGTCGCATTGTGACAACAATTGTCTCAATGTTTAAATCAATTCCCTTGGGTTGACCAAATCCTTCGGTTTATAATATTAAACCCTTGGGTTTATTAGTTCTTTTGGTTTATAATATTATGAACCGTTGGGTTAATTATTAGTGTTTTTAAATTTCTTCAACTTGAGTATTTTTTATTAATTTTATTGATCCTTCGCCTTATTGGTCCCTTAGGTTATTAAATTTTTTCCCTTGAGTTCACCAATTCCTTTGGTTTATAATATTAAACCCTTGGGTTTATTAGTTCTTTTGGTTTATTATATGAATAATCGATCAATGTCATCCATGATCAAATGTTACATTCTGACAAATATTGTCTCAATATGGAAATCACCCATGGCCAACCATTGTCATAGTTGGTCCAACGTCACATTGTGACAACAATTGTCTCAATGTTTAAATCAATTCCCTTGGGTTCACCAATTCCTTTGATTTATAATTTGTTGGGTAATGGTGTTCCCTTTGGTTCGCCAATTCCTTTGGTTTATAATATTAAACCCTTGGGTTTATTAGTTATTTTGGTTTATAATATGAATAATCGATCAATGTCATCTATGATCAAATGTCACATTCTGACAAATACCGTCTCAATATGAAAATCACCCATGGCTAACCATGGTCATAGTTGGTCCAACGTCGCATTGTGACAACAATTGTCTCAATGTTTAAATAAATTCCCTTGGGTTCACCAATTCCTTTGGTTTATAATATTAAACCCTTGGGTTTATTAGTTCTTTTGGTTTACAATTGTCTCAATGTTTAAATCAATTCCTCAAGTTCACCAATTCCTTTGGTTTATAATATTAAACCCTTGGGTTTATTAGTTCTTCAATGTCATCCATGATCAAATGTCACATTCTAAGAAATATTGTTCAATATGAAAATCAATTGTCTCAATGTTTAAATCAATTCCCTTGGGTTCACAAATTCCTTTGGTTTATAATATTAAACCCTTGGGTCTATTAGTTCTTTTGGTTTATAATATTACGAACCCTTGGGTTAATTATTAGTGTTTTTAAATTTTCTTCAAATTGAGTATTTTTTTATTAATTTTATTGATCCTTCGCCTTAATGGTCCCTTAGGTTATTAAAATTTTTCCCTTGGGTTCACCAATTCCTTTGGTTTATAATATTAAACCCTTGGGTTTATTAGTTCTTTTGGTTTATAATTTGAAAAATCGATCAATTTCATCCATGATCAAATTTCACATTCTGACAAATATTGTCTCAATATGGAAATTACCCATGGCCAACCATTGTCATAGTTGGTCCAACGTCGCATTGTGACAACAATTGTCTGAATGTCTAAATCAATTCCCTTAGGTTCACCAATTCCTTTGGTTTATAATTTGTTGGGTAATGGTTTTCCCTTTGGTTCGCCAATTCCTTTGGTTTATAATATTAAACCCTTGGGTTTATTAGTTCTTTTGGTTTATAATATGAATAATAAATCAATGTCATCCATGATCAAATGTCACATTATGACAAATACTGTCTCAATATGAAAATCACCCATGGCCAACCATGGTGATAGTTGGTCCAACATCGCATTGTGACAACAATTTTCTCAATGTTTAAATCAATTCCCTTGAGTTCACCAATTCCTTTGGTTTATAATTTTTTTGGTAATGGTTTTCCCTAGTGTTCACCAATTCCTTTGGTTTATAATATTAAACCCTTGGGTTTATTAGTTATTTTGGTTTACAATTGTCTCAATGTTTAAATCGATTCCCTTGGGTTCACCAATTCCTTTGGTTTATAATATTAAACCCTTGGGTTTATTAGTTCTTCAATGTCATCCATGATCAAATGTCGCATTTTGAGAAATATTGTCTCAATATGAAAATCACCCATGGCCAACCATGCTCATAGTTGGTCCAACGTCGCATTGAGACAACAATTGTCTCAATGTTTAAATAAATTCCCTTGGGTTCAGCAATTCCTTTGGTTTATCATATTAAACCCTTGGGTTTATTATTTCTTTTGGTTTATAATATTACGAAACCTTGGGTTAATTATTAGTTTTTTTTAATTTCTTCAAATTGCATATTTTTTTATTAATTTTATTGATCCTTCGCCTTATTTGTCCCTTAGGTTATTAAAAATTTTCCCTTGGGTTCACCAATTCCTTTGGTTTCTAATATTAAACCCTTGGGTTTATTAGTTCTTTTGGTTTATAATATGAATAATCGATCAATGTCGTCCATGATCAAATGTCACATTCTGACAGATATTCTCTCAATATGGAAATCACCCATGGCCAACCATGGTCATAGTTGGTCCAACATCGCATTGTGACAACAATTGTCTCAATGTTTAAATCAATTCCCTTGGGTTCACCAATTCCTTTGGTTTATAATTTGTTGGGTAATGGTTTTCCCTTGGGTTCAACAATTCCTTTGGTTTATAATATTAAACCCTTGGGTTTATTAGTTCTTTTGGTTTATAATATGAATGATTGCTCAATGTCATCCATGATCAAATGTCACATTCGACAAATACTATCTCAATATGAAAATCACTCCATGGCCAACCATGGTCATAGCTATTCAACATCATATCAGGATACAACAATTGTCTCAATGTTTAAATCAATTTCGGTTCACTCAATTCCTTTGGTTTATAATTTGTTGAGTAATAGTTTTCTCTCGTTCACCAATTCCTTTGGTTTATGATATTAAACCCTTGGGTTTATTATTTCTTTTGGTTTATAATATGAATAATCAATCAATGTCATCCATGATATAATGTCACATTCTGACAAATATTGTCTCAATATGAAAATCACCCATGCCCAACCATGGACATAGGTTGTCGAATGTCGCATTGTGACAAAAATTGTGTCAATGTTTAAATCAAGTCCCTTGGGTTCACCAATTCCTTTGATTTATAATTTTTTGGGTAATGGTTTTCCCTAGGGTTCACCAATTCCTTTGGTTTATAATATTAAATCCTTGCATTTATTAGTTCTTTTGGTTTATAATATTTTGAACCCTTGGGTTAATTATTAGTCTTTTTTAATTTCTTCAACTTGAGTATTCTTTTATTAATTTTATTAATCCTTCGCCTTATTGGTCCCTTAGGTTACTAATATTTTTCCCTTAGATTCACCAATTCCTTTGGTTTATAATATTAAACCCTTAGGTTTATTAGTTCTTTTGGTTTATAATATGAATAATCGATCAATGTCATCCATGATCAAATGTCACATTCTGACAAATATTCTCTCAATATCAAAATCACCCATGGCCAACCATGGTCATAGTCGGTCCAACGTCGCATTGTGACAAAAATTGTCTCAATGTTTAAATCAATTCCCTTGGGTTCACCAATTCCTTCAGTTTATAATTATTAAACCCTTGGGTTTTATTATCTCTTTTGGTTTATAATATGAATAATCGATCAATGTCATCCATGATCAAGTGTTACATTCTGAAAAATACTCTCTCAATATGAAAAACACCCATGGCCAACCATGGTCATTGTTGGTCCAACGTCGCATTGTGAGAGCAATTTTCTCAAAGTTTTAATCAATTCCCTTCAGTTCAGCAATTCCTCTGGTTTATAATTTGTTGGGTAATGGTTTTCCCTAGGGTTCACCAATTCCTTTGGTTTATAATATTAAACCCTTGTGTTTATTAGTTCTTTTGGTTTATAATTTTATGAACCCTTGGGTTAATTATTAGTGTTTTTTAATTTCTTCAACTTGAGTATTTTTTTATTAATTTTATTAATCCTTCGCCTTATTGGTTCCTTAGGTTATTAATATTTTTCCCTTTGGTTCACCAATTCCTTTGGTTTATAATATTAAACCCTTGGGTTTATTAGTTCTTTTGGTTTATAATATGAATAATCGATCAATGTCATCCATGATCAAATGAAACATTCTGACAAATATTGTCTCAATATGAAAATCACCCATGGCCAACCATGGTCATAGTTGGTCCAATGTCACTTTATGACAACAATTGTCTCAATGTTTAAATCAATTCCCTTAGGTTCACCAATTCCTTTTGGTTTATAATTTGTTGGGTAATGGTTGTCCCATGGGTTCACCAATTCCTTTGGTTTATAATATTAAACCCTTGGGTTTATTAGTTCTTTTGGGTTATAATATGAATAATCGATTAATGTCATCCATGATCAAATGTCACATTCTGAAAAATATTGTCTCAATATGAAAATCACCCATGGCCAACCCTGGTCATAGTTGGTCCAACGTCACATTGTGACAACAATTGTCTCATTGCTTAAATCAATTCCCTTGGGTTCACCAATTCCTTTGGTTTATAATTTTTTGGGTAATGGTTTTCCCTTGGGTTCACGAGTTCCTTTGGTTTATAGTATTAAACTCTTGGGTTTTATTAATCTCTATTTTTTTTAATATTTCCCTTAGCCTTATTGATCCCTTAGGTTTTTAATATTTATCCCTTCGGTTCATCGATTCCTTTGGTTTATAATATTAAACCCTTGGGTTTATTAGTTCTTTTGGTTTATAATGTTAATCACACATTTGATTTATTACTCTCTTGAGTTTAAAATACTAATTCTCAGGGTTTGTTAATTTCTTAGATTTTTCAGTTTAAAATATTAATTCTTAGGGTTTATTAATCTCTATTGTTTATAATATTCATCCGTTAGGTTTATAATATTTATCCCTTGTGTTCGATGATTCCTTTGCTTTATAATATTAAACCCTTGGGTCTATTAGTTCTTTTTGTTTATAATGTTAATAATCCCGTTGGTTTATTAATATGTTATGTTTAAAATACTAATTCTTATGGATTATTAATTTATTAGGTTTTTTAGTTTAAAATATCAATTCTTACGGTTTATTAATCTCTTGTGTTTTTAATATTGATCCCTTTATGTTTATAATATTTATCCCTTGGGTTCACCAATTCCTTTGGTTTATAATATTTAAACCTTTGGTTTATGATGACACTGGATTTGTATTATTAATTATCCCTTGGGTTTATTAATATCTGCAGTTTAAAATATTAATTGTTAAGGTTTATTAATCTCTTAGGTTTTTTGTTTTTAAATATTGTTTCATATGCTTTATTACTCTCTTGAGTTTAATATATTAATTCTTAAAGTTTATTACTTTCTTATGTTTTTGGGTTTAATATTATTAATATATTAATATATATTATTAATAAATATTCTAATATTTATTAATAATATTATAATATTATTAATAATATAACCAACTATGATATAATATATATTATTAATATATTATTAGTTCTTTTGGTTTATTAATAATATAACCATCTATGATATTAATATATTAATAAATATTAAAATATTATTTATTATTAATATTATTATTATATTAATAAATATTATTAATATATATTATATATATTTCAAGTTAATATATAGTATGTATATAGTTAATATTATTAATATATATTATTAATAAATATTATAATATTATTAATATATCAATCAATATTATTAATATATATAAAATATTTTTCTGATTTTAATCATAATTAATATGTTGATAAATATTCTTATTAATATATAATATATATATTTCAAGTTAATATAATAAAATTATTATATATAATATTTATTTATTGATATATAAATTAATGTGATGGGTAGTGGATATAGGCCTATCGGCGTATATCAACCACATTGGTAAATGTAGTTGTAAATCTATTTTATATACGCCTATTGGCGTATATCAACCACATTAGTAAATATAATGTGGTTGTACTGGATATCACAATAGAAATTGTAAAATTGTAATTGTATTCTAATTCTAATTCTAATTTTAATTGTAATTGTATGTAAAATATTTTGTAAAATTTTAATTGTATTAATGTGAAATGATTTTATTAAAATATTTAAATTTGTAAATTTGCAAATAATTGTAAAATAACAAATCTAGAATAAGATGAATTTTGTAACATAATAAAGTTTAGAAAATAATGAAAATAAATTCATGTACTTTAGAATTATCATTATTTTATTATGATCTTACATACAAAAAAAAATAACTTTACCTGTAATCAATAAGTTGCTTTGAAATCAATATAATTGCAAATTATCAAGTGAAATATTGATTTTGACATTAACACAATGCAAATTACCAATTAATTCAAAATACATACTACAATGTTTCAAAAAAAAAGAGTTTTATAAGTTATAAGGTAATCAAGTCCTCTTCTTTATAAAAACCCATCTTAAAAAGTATAAATATTGATGAAATAACACATGTACCATATCACTCTCGGTTCTCATGATCACCCTCATTATCTTCCAGCTCGCTTGGCATGATAACACTATTGTTCTCAAAAATATGTTTGATCTAGGGTCATGTCTCAAAACGAACCACCAATCCCTATCCAACACATCTGGGTAAAAAAAACACCTGGTGCATAGTGTTTGGGGAAAACATAGGGCTCCTTAGCTTCATCCCACATCTTTCTAGAGTTGATACATATCAGCCTACTATCGCGATATTCCTTTACATTATTCCAATCAAAGGTGTCCCACCACTTGCACCTAAAATAACACATTGGAAAGAAGAAAAATCCACTTCAATGGTCTCTTGCATCTTTCCGACGCAACCTAACGTCCCTCGTACTAGGTTTTGATCATGGTGGCTAGACCGACTAAATTAATTGAACTCGACTTCCACTCCACAGTCTTGTGTCATGTGTCCATCATCAGCATTTTCTGTGCAAAAATGGTGTCCATATGCCCACATAGATGGGAATAAATGCACCTATAAAAAAGTTTAAAAAATCATAGTGTCATGTGTCTTATAATAACCCAACGGTTAAAATATGAAATATAGATGTAATTACATTTGAAAGGTGCATTATTAAGTTTCAAATGTACATATAAATTAAATAGATTATTACCGAGTTGGTGCACCCAATCCCTATGTTTAACACATCCTCTTCAGCATGTCGGTATCGACCGGTTACACCGTATTTCTCTCTGACTTGGTCAACAACCCAATTGTTGGGGCGTATTTTTGGCATGTTTTCTTTTAAGTGATCGTGATAAGGCGCACTTATACCATTCAACCATCTGAATTATTTCCTATCATTATCCCATTTCATCCTCTTTTGTTTGTACAATCCAACCCATGGTTGTGTCCCTTTGGAATTGTAAAGAATGAATTTATTGATTGCTTCAATTTCTGCATTCGTTGATGAAATCAAACCAACATTATATAGTACATAGAAATCAAAATATACATTGTATCGAATTTCAACATGAATATTTACTTTGTGTAAATTTGAAAAATTATAAGTCGCTTACTCTTATCAAGCGGTTTTTTTTCCATTCGTTTGGAGCAGCTCCCCTTCTCTTTTGTCTTCATCCCTTTCATCGTCCCAAATCACCGCACCTGGTGTGTTTTCGATCTCATTGATGTACTCACTAGCATAATAGAAAGACTCATACAATATGTACCCCTCTTCCATAGACACCTTGGGTTTTACCCTTTTTCGAAGAAAAAAACTTTATTTTCTTCATGTACCTCTTTAAGAAAAACATCTAACGACAAGAAACCACCCAAAATTATTCAACCTCATCTACTATGTGGATTAGAATATGAACCTTCAAGTCCATGAAACTCGTTGGCAGTTCCTTCTCAAACATACAAACAATCTCAACTATCTCATGACGCCACCATGGAATGCTAGCCACATGAATCTACTTTGACGTGATCCAACATACAAATGCAGATAATTTAGATATGGTGTGTCCTAGGTCTTGGGGGAATTCATGTTTCACACACCCACGCACGAACAAAGGATAATGACACTGCAAACTTATAAACACATGCAATAATATACAAAATTAGTTATGTTTTATGATCCCTGCATGGGATTAAATTTATTGATATAAAAAATAATAAAATCATGCTTTTGACATTATACGTACTCTTGGAAGATTCAAATGGTCATGCGATTTCAACCTTGAAAAATGGTCATCCACGGTGAAGCAGCGTCGTAGTGAAGAACCGTATGATGATGGCACCCTCACACCCATTATAACTTCCTTTTCCAAAGAAAGATCATCTTTTTTTTAAATCCATGGGAGATCACCTTCTTTGAAATACCATGAATTAGAGGGACTGACGCCTGCCTCTGATCCTGTACTTTCTAATCATATTGGCCAATGTTTATTTTTAATTTTGAAGTAATAAGATCTTTCCTAACAGCCATTGTGTCACTTTGTTTCGATGATATGTGCCTCCATAAAGAAGATGAAACATTTTTAAATATATGCATGGGATCTAATAAGTGGGTAATATTAAGATGCTCCCAAAATGGGAGGTTATAAAATATAGATTTCCTTTTCATCCCAATGGGAAATTTCTCAGCATAGGTGTCTAAGAATTCTGGATCATCGAACATAGGCTCCCCATTTGAATCGAACATTTCTATGAACTCCTTCTCCTTTTCTCTCTCATATGCTCTAAGCCATTCAGCTAGTGTCGTTATTGGAGACCTTTGGGTTCTCTCTCGTTTACCATTGAAAGCGGATGCTGCTCTTCTATAAGGGTGTTCTTCTAGGAGGAATACCCTAGAGCAATCATACACTGGCTTTTGTAGGTCGTTGGACCATCTAGCTTTCAAAGAAGTTCCACAACATTTACATCCAAAATACCCTTTTTTTACAAGACCTGCGAGCTTATTGTATAAAATTTATATGTATGGCATGTTAAATAATATCATAAAGATCATAACAATTACAACGAATTAAATAACTAATATGCGAAAGAATATTGTTACGTATATAAACAAATCAATAAACAAGTAATTTACCAAATAAAACTCCTAAGCCTAGATAATCATGTGTCGTGTAAGCACATATGCCATACGACGTAAAACTCCTCTCTGATGCGATGGGTCTTGATACATCATATACATTTATCCCATCCCATAATTCCTTCAATTCATCTACCAGTGGTTGTAAGTAGACATCCATATTCTTCACTGGTCTTATACCAGGGACTATGAGAGCCAACAAAAGATGTTCATTCTTCACGGAAAACCATGGAGGGATATTGTTATTGATCACCACTATAGGCCAAATAGAATATTTGGTGTTCTGGAGGAAATATGGGTTGACGACATCCATGGCTATGCTGATTCGTAGACTTCGTACTTCATTCTTGAATTTTTTGGGCCATGTATCCTCTATATGCTTCATGGCTATTGAATCAGTTGGGATTCGCATAACTCCCAACTCACTTCTGTGTGAGGCATGCCATCCCTGCAACATAGTTAATTCTTTGCAACGAAAGAGCCTTTGAATCCTTAGTATTATAGGCATGTTCCTCAATATCTTAAAATGAATACCACGTGATTTAACCTTGTTTTTTTATTTATCATACCTGTCATGCCCACATTTCGAACATATCCCTTTGTTTGCATATTCTCCTTTATATATAATACAATCATTTGGACATGCATGATATGATATGTACTCAACACCCAACATTTTCAACAATTTCTTTGCCTCTTCGCAGCTACCGGGAAAGACATTATCACTCAGAAGAACCTTATCTTCAATAACTTGTAGCTGGTGATCATGGAAAATATTAAATGTACATTAATGTCGATATAATTATTAACGTTCATAAAATTGACCATTTGTAATGTTCATTGTGTGATTATATTTCTCAAAATTATATAAGGGAGGACTTTATGGTAACTTGCCTCAAAATTTCTGACAAACATGCATTCTACAAGTCAAAATTTGCTTTCAATTTGTACAGTAACATCGTTGTCCCCAACTGGGTAGACTTTGAATGACCACTAGGTCCAAAGAGAGGGGTGGTGGAAGAAAATTTAAGGCTTTCGAAAAAGGTGTCAGCGATATGAGCATCATCCCCTAAATGATCATCGTTTTGGCATGCATCTAACAACATTTTCTCCATGGCAGTCATATCCCTTAAGTAATCATCCATACCAACCTCTATTTGATTGCCTCCATTTCCAGTTTGTGAAGAACTACTATTGTTGTAGTCATTCCTAATTGGTGAATCTGGACATAATGGGAATTCAATTGGTGGTTGATTCAACCATTCTTGGTATCATCCCTCTCTGATTTTTTCTCTTAATTCGGCCTTCTCTCGATTTGACATTGTCGTGGGGTGCAACTGAAGATGGTAGGTAGGTCGCTCATCATCACTAGAATCCTAATCATTTCAAAAAAAAAATTGAACATGATTAGTACAAAATCTATGATATCAATTTGTAAGAACGTTGAAAATGCATGATTAATTGGTTTGACTTTGAAATAACTACATTAATATACAAAACAATTATTATTACCATCATTGTCCTAGGATTGTGGCTAGAAGCTGCAATATTGTTACAATTGGCATGGTGAAGCGGTTGTCCATTTTCTTCTACCAGATGCGCCTTGCGGTATGCTACTCCTGACAAGAGCTTTTGACGTTTTGAATTTGTTTGAATATTTTGTGCATCTGAACTCGATTTTGAATCTGCATGAACCTGAAAATTTTTATACATTATAAATTTTATTAAGCTGATTGACATGGATAAAAAACATATATTCAATTAGATAATGAAAATATAAATAAAATCTGAAGTAAATATTACGTCTCGAGATGGATAGGGAGAACTCCACGATGGACTTTGAGAAATATTATGGAACAAGCTTGATTTTGAAGAATTGTCCATTCAATATAATTATCATATTTCTCCCTGCATTTGAGCAAAATCAACAATAATTTTTTGTGTACACGCCTAAAAGTAATTCTGATGCCTTAAAAATGTACTTATTGTTATTAGTGCTAATGTACAGTTAATCGCACCTATGTGTTTTAGTTACTGCGCATCGGTGTTGTGTTACTAATTGACACACCGGTGCGATGTTATTAATTGATGCACCGGCGACGAAAAGCCGCAAAAAAAAAAAATGCAACTTTATTTTTTTAAGTGAAAAAAAAAGTGGTAAATTGAAAAATGGGCAGAAAAATCTTTTCGAAAATCTAATTTCATAAATAAATTCTTTAAATAATAAAAACTTTTCATGATTTCACTTTTTTTGCAAAAAAAATCAGCCAAAGATTTGCACGAGACATACCTAGAGAAAGAGAGCACAAGAGCACTGTGGAGCAGCGAAATACAGAACTATTTAGACAATCAGAATTCCAAACCTCTGGTGATTCAAACCCTGTAGCATAGAATTTAAAATGATCTCGTGATTAAATTTTATTGTTTTTTTTACATTTTCTGCAGTATTTTTTATGCAGTAAGTAAAAAAAAAAAAACAAAAAAAATCCATTATTCTTTTTATTTTTGCCCTTGCTTCTTCCTGTTTCAGTGATTTCAGAATTAGGGCTTTTCATTTTAGATTTATAGGGTTTGTATTGCTATATATATAGGCTTATGACATCTAACCCACGGGACGACTTGCATAGTCGGATCCCAATCCATGTCGACCCTTGCGTGAATTTTTGTAATCGGTGCACCCTGCGTAACATAGTGCACCGATGCATTGTCTTATCACAGCGCACCGCACGTACTGTTTGATAAAAAAATTTAAAAATAGATTTTTTTTAATCTTTGTGCCATATGTAAAATAGGGCACCGGTGCGCTGTTTCATTATAGCGCACCGGGCACGTACTGTTTGGAAAAAACAATTTTTTTTGTGGCATCAATTTTTTATTTAACGCACCGGGTTTCCTTGTTGATAGAGAGCACCGTACGATGGTCCCCTGTTTTCATGGGGCGTTTATAAGAATAGGTCGCACAGCCTCCTCCATGAAATTGTATGCTACAAAAACTGACACTAGAGGATTTTTATTAATTTGTCTGTGTTAATAGGTGTGTTGGGCACCGGTGCTCCTTATTGACATAGAGCATCGTACGGTGTTTTATACTATTTTGGCGGTGTGTTTATAAGAACAAGACGCACCGCCATCGGTGCGTACAACATTAAAAGCGCACCGGTTTCTTGATATTTATTTTTTTTACCTGAAAAGTTGATTATTTATTTATAAAATAAATTAACTAGTGATATTGTGCAGGTTTCATATTGGTAAAGAAATGGCTAACAAGAGATCAAGTAACAAAAATACTGATAACACATCAAGAAAAGAAAAAAATGAAAGTTCTTTGTAAGTTCTTTAAAAAATATATATTTTTGAATTATATGTAAGTTTAACTAATATGTATTGTTTATTGTGTATCATGCAGAGCCACAAAATGACAAAGCTCGATAAGATTATTTCTGATCTAGGACTAGAAGAGCATAAAATCTTGATGGAAAAATTACAAAAGGATGAATCAGGTGAATGAAAAAATACTATCAATTCAATATGAGTTTCTTTTTTTAATTTTCATTAATAATATACTTGAAATTATTAGATAACATGTTTCAAACAATCTATTAATTCACATATGTTTAATGTTCTACAGGGACCAACAACTCAGAAAAGGAATGTTGTTCTAAGAAAAGAAGAAAAATAGAACATGCAAATGAAAATGAATTGCTCCTTAGCTCATCTAGAGTGGTGTTGGAGGTTAACGAAAGGGGGAAAAACTTTTACAAAAGTTTGAGGGATCTAGTGGAATGAATGTATAGATATTCTTTCCACTTATAATACAAAAATCAATCCAATGATTCCAAGAACCAAATTTTTTCTAAACTACAGGAAGAGTTTCCATAGAATTGATCAATGAGACTTGTCAGACTTTTAATAGCAAAAACGTACAACAACAAAAAAGAAGGAATGAAAAATTAATATTCCTTTAAATGTTTTTCTAGAATTATTTATAAATATCACTTTTGTCATATTTACTTTTCATATATCAATATAAAAATTAAATATTTATTGTCATGATACATTTTCAGGAAGATTATGAAAATCTCAAAAGATGAACGAGCTGATATCACAAATATACCAGTAGGAATGTCCAAAAAGGTGTACATGGAGATGGCCAAAGAAATGGACAAAATTGCATCGCAAGAGGATTCATCTCAACAACAACGTGCTTCAAATGTAATATGTAATCATTTAATTTTTTGGTTAGGTACAATAAATAAACGATTTAGCATTAAATATTAATTTTCAAGTATTTTCTTGCAGAAAAGAAAAGAAAATGGAACCCATTGAGCACATAAAACGGGACAAGGAAAAAAATGGTTGATATCTAAGTTTGTGAGTAATTGTTACTTCCTTATAACAACTTAACTAGATTTCATTTTTGTATATTTTAAGTTGTTTTACAACGATCATCATTGAATGTCTTCAAATAGGTGCTGACATACAAAGAAGAACCATCAGAAGAAATGATTGACATTGGGTTAAATATGGGTTGTGAGTATATGTTGGCATATCAAAAATTAATTGTGGATTTGTAAGCATCTATCAATCTTGTTTTACTTAGATCCATATATAATTAATAGAACAAAAAAAATCTTTTATATTAAATATATGATTTGTTATGGGGTATAAAACTTGCAGGAAACAAAGTATGGAACAGCGCCAACAAATGAAATCTTGAAAGATGGCATGAAATTTGGTTTTGAAAAAATGTGTATAGTTCATGAGTCAATTGTTGCTATGGTACATCATTTCTTTTCGATATACATTGATGTATATTATTTAATATTGCAATTTTAATTATTCTCACCAATGTATATACACTCATTGCAGTTAATTTTTATGTTTGTAGATGGAAGGTGATGAAGAAGAAAACAATCAACATCGTGAACAAAACATTCCTCAAAATAGCACAAGTCATGGATGTAGCTCGAGAAATGATAGCAGTTCAAGCGAAGAATGATGATCATTATGTTTGGATATCAAAGCAAGGAGTTGTATTTTTTGAAATATTTGTCTGTGAAATCAGACATTTTGTTTAATGTAATGGACATAGTGTCCCAATTGAAAGTCAAAGGGATACCAATAATTGTTCCATTTTGTATGACAAAGACTATCTTATTCATATATATATAATAAAATATGTTTTAATTTATTCTATTGCATTATTCATTTTCACTGTGAAATGTAACACCACTGATTAAATTTATGGATGGTTAAATATTATAATGAAAAGATGTGAAATTTGATGATATGATATAACAAATTAATCCATACATCACATTCAAATCCACTAATAAAAATTTAATTGATATGAATACTGTTATAAGATATGTGTCGACTTTTGATGAATAATGAACATTAAAAATCACAATAATTGCACTGTCAGAGGTTGATGTTTCTAAAAAATACAAAATGAACACCGTCGTGTCTGGTGTATGCCGTGTGTTTGTATGATAAATCCTGCCGTGTGTTTATGTAAAGGCTGCTCATTGGTGCGTTTGTACGACCTATGGGCACCACACAAATACCAATACGAATTAGAATAATCAGTGCATTTGTGTGATACTGCGCATTGGTTTGTTTTTATAATACTATGAACCGGTGCGTTGATACAACCTATGAGCACCGCACAAATCCCAATACCAATTAGAATGGCCCGGTGCATTGTATCACCTACAGTGCTCCCGGTGTGGTTTTAGACCTTTATGGCCCGGTGCAGGCACCTTCAACCACCCCTGGGCCGACCATTTGGATGACATGCACCGGGATGTTTACTCTAAAACGCATCAGTGTGTTGACACCTAAATAGCGCACCGATGATTAAAAAAAATCCGTAATAACTCCGGCCGCCCAGTTTTTTTAGTTGTGTTGAAATTCCATTAGAAGCTCTATCAAAACATCCGTTACCGAAAACAGATGTTGTAGAAAATGTTTTTTTGACAATTTTGGCCAATTTTATAACACTAAAAACCTCCTTTATAACCTCTGCTAGAGGGTCTTTTCCTTCTTGTGATTTGAATGTGTTATATTGCAATACTGAATTTTGGACACTCACTTTGTGTAGCATAATACACATAAGAGTTCTAGAAGTGATACTTTCTAGAATTGATCATAGATAGTTCGTATATTTGCAGGCCCATTTCATAGGGCACATTCACATGTGATATATAGACTTTGTATATTTTCATACATAGATAGTTTATGGATGCATGAACATTATTTAAGTTTATGGACGCTTATTATTTCAGTTTGTGGATGTTCATGTACAATGTAATTTGTATATATTTTCATATGGACAGTTTATTATCATACATTTCTCACAAGATAACAATTTTGACTTCTCATGAAATAAACTAAGAAAATAAATACAATCTTAGACTATGATGCAAGTCACTTTGATACTTAAAATGAAATAAAATATGTGTTATTGGTTCAATTAAAAAACACAAATAGGATTCAAATAAGTTCTAAGCAATTTTAAAAGATGTCTTCAATGAGTAATGTTCAAAAAATAAGTTTTATTAAATTTTATTTCTTTTGGGGTAATTTAGATGAGCTTAGTCATAATATGATATAAGTCATATGTATTGGAATTTAATATACCAAAAAACAATTAGTGATATGTTTATAGATAATTTTATGCACTTTCCTAAATTTACTTGGCTATCAAAATATTTCAATCAATTCCTTAACATAAGACCTTCAATTAAGAACATTCAAGAAATAAAATTTTACAAAATAACAATTTTGATTTCTATTTTCATAGACTAAGGAAATAAGTAATTGATCCTACTATGATGCAAGTCCCTTTGATACTTAAAATGGACTAAAATATGATCATGTAATCATC
>JAXQQM020088854.1:0-33464 GCA_034641835.2 Pinus albicaulis
TCTAAATAAGAAACCCCATGAGGAAATATTGAATAAATCCACATTTGTTTGATTTTCCTCAAAGAATAATTAGTTAAACAACTGTTTTAATTAATATTCCTGGTCATATTTAACCCAAAATAGGAAAATTAGTTAGATAAATCATTGTTTATCTTAATATTTTCTAGGAATAATTATTTAAACCTTATTTAAATAATATTCCTTGTTAGATTCAACTAAATCATTTATAAATAATTGAATAAATCATTATTTATTTAATTATTACTCAACCACATCCTTTAAATAATAAATAAATCATTTATTTATTTATTGTTTACAAATAAATGGATTTGACCAAATTCAAATTCTTTTTCCCTCAAACAAATATGATAAATTATTCCATAAAAGTTGGATCTAGAATTGGTTAATAATATTTTAATTATGCACCATATCTAGACTAACTCAATATTTTGTTATAAATAGAACGGTTTTTCCATTCACTCACTACCTTTTGTTGCCTAAAGATCACTCTGGATCTATACTTTTGGTCTGACTTTGATTCTCCATCATTGTCATATTTTTCTACCATTTTTTCTTGTGAACTCCCTTTGAGTTCCATTTTTTGTCTGGGTTCTCTACACCATCAAGAGAGAGAGATATGTTATATTTGAAGTGATGAGGACTTACAAGAACCCATCCCATTGAGTGGGACTAGTAAAATATCTCTATGTTCCCTTCCGAGGTGTCAAAATACAAAAAATTCTTTAAAAATATTCTTGTCTTTTCTGTTAGATGCATGGATCAACTCTTGCTTTTATTTGTTGCTTAATGTATTAATTGCATAGATCTATATTTTGTAGCATTTTTCTTGGTCAACTAACTGCAGATCTAAAGAAACTGGCAGCCATCTTTGATGTTAGCATTGTTTGTTATGCACAACTAAAGTGAGCTTTTTTTGTACACTTGCGATTAGAATTCATCCTAACAATGATGAAATTTCTAGACTATTGGGAGAGGACTGTGTGATGGAAAGTCAGAGAAGATGGAATGGTTTTGAATTTATCCTAAGAAACATGGACTATAATACTTTAGAGAGATTGAGAGATTCCCTAAAAAGGACACCTATATACAAAAGGGCCATGCAAACTATGAAGAGAAAATGGCTTGGATTAAAACTTACTCCACTCTTTGCTGTTGGGACTGGGTGCAGGAAAAGATCAAGCTGAAGAAGGAAAATAATGGGAGAAAGCAAAAAAGAAAACAAGGTTCTACCCTCCTTAGGGGACACCTTCTAGGGTACCTTGGGATGTCAGAGAGGCCACAAGGGCACATAAATAACTCAAGAAAGAGGACTAATTTTCTCATAGAATGAGAAACCATTTGGTATGGGGTTGATGATGAGCATCATCATTAGGTTAATTCTAAAGGGTTAATTTTCACATTTTTAGCCTAATTATTCTCTCTTTCTCACATTTAATTAATTTTTTTCATGTTTTTCTTAGTGAGAATGACATATTAAGGGTTGACACTCTTCAAGGCCTAATGTGGTTTAAAGGTAGGAAAATTATGGGAATATGCCAATTATGAGGAAGATTACACAATCAGGGCTTAGAGTAGACAACAAGGAATGATTGTAGGAAGGTTGAACACTTCCCTAGCTCTTAAAGGTAGCCAATATCTCCTTGAGATTCTCCTCCAACATCTCAAAATTAGAGGCAACCAAAAAAGTGAAAGATCAAAGGGAGCCAAGCTCCACTTCTGTCGAGTTCCAAGGGAACTAATACCTACTTTTTAGGGAGTTTTTGGTAGCTACCCTTTAGGATACATAGGATAGAGAAAGAGCTCACTAGGATTCGATTTTTGGATGTAGCTAGAGCACTCTTGTCTCCTATATTAGACACTTCTAGCTTTCATATGTTATGTACAAGAATATTTATGAAATAAAATGAGGATTTGGTTTCTTCTCCACTGATTTAGTTTTAGGGATCTGAGCTTGTGTGTTAGGATCAAATCCATTGGCCTAAGTCTCTCTTATGTACTTTTTTTTTCTCTTATGTTGCAATAGTTAATCTCTTTCATTTCATGTTCATTATCATATAAAATATCAAAATTGTGTGCTAAGCCTCATGTTAGTCATCAGTATTCTTTGCATGTTTTGATGACTAGATTCCTTGGTTGAGTTTTCCAGAAGCTAATCTCAATCTGTCAATTTGTCATCTAGAAAACACCTTAGAATTTTTTTTGTCTTCCTACCCCTCCCTTTCAACCTGTGATGGGAATGGTCTTTATTTTTCAAGTCCTATCATGATTCAACAAACCTTCCCTGTCTATTAGCTGTCATAAGCTTTGTTCCTCTACTTTCAAAATCCCCTGTTTTCATATAACTCACTGTCAAACATGAGACAAAGTGTATACACCTCTCTCACGGATAATTTTGTCATATGATAACCTAATCATGCTGAAAAAACTATTCAGAATCTGTGACAAAGCCTATAGGTCTAGGCAGTGGTGTTTAGGGAAAATTCCTTGACAAAATTGTCTTAAGCCAAAAACCTTGTTTTTAACATCAATCAACCTTCATTTCTTATTTTCTGGCAAAAAAATCCTTTGTCTATATGTAGGTCATACACCACTAAAATAGTCACTGTATATTGTTTCAGCAGAGCTCAGAAAATTTCAAATCAGGGAAAAGAGAAAGAAGTTACATTGTCTAAAGAAAAATGATCATTTCAAGCATGATTTCATGATACATGAAAAGGCTCTCCAGAAAATCAAAGAAATCCATCAAATGCATCTCTGCAGGGGTGTATTGAGTGATGAAAATAAGAAAAATAGGAGAAAAATAACAACTTCAAACAAGGTTTTCATGTTGTGGTAGTTTACTATCATAAATCAGATTGAGTGCACATGGTGAAAAGAGAAGACCTAGAGGTTTCAAACTCAAAAGCGCCAAAATTCAAAAGGTCCTCCATCATGAAAAAAGAACATAAAGGTTGCATAGTGTCTACTCCAGTGCTCCATGCCAACTCAAAGGGAATTTTCACATAAGTTCTCAAATATGTGACCAAGTGCTACAAATCACTCTTATACAAGCAAGAGAGACAGTATTTGGCAAAAAAAGGTTTAAAGCAACTAGGCATCAAAACGAAGGTATAATAAGAACAACTGATTTTTATATCTTACCATAAACCTAGGCTCTGAAAGGCATTCAAAGACAATTTGCTGCACCAAATGAAGCTACAGTCAATAGAAAAAGGAGTTAACTCAAAGATGGACACAGTGAGAATTTATCATTTACCAATTGCATTACTTACTCGTGGATTTCACAGTGATTTTGTGCAAAATGAAATATATCATAAGTAGGGTTTCATAAATGAAATGGACAGTTTGTTTAAAAGCCTCAATCATTGATAAGTGGAAAGGCTCACAGTTTTTTTCCCATGCTCTTTTTCAATAAACAGAGGGAGGACACAGTATTTGATGAAAGAAAACTTTTATGTTTTACAATGCCTCCTTCAATCATGAGCAGATGGAAAAAACAAACATTTGAAAGCCTCCTTCATGACAAGTAGAGGGCTCACTTACCACCTGTTCAAAATTCCTCCTTCACAATAAGTAGAGGGCCTACACAGTGGCTTTGATAAACCTAGGTAGTTGCATTTTGCATTGCCTCCTCCAAAAGATGAGCAGAGGGTAAATCACCAGGGTTTAATATTTTGTTTGAGAAATTTTTCAATGGTAGACAGAGATGAGAGGTAGTATGTTTAAAATAGTTCATTTCATGATAAACAAAGGTTAAAAATAGTTTTTTGTGACATGTTCACTTAAATGGCTAAGCAAAAAGCATAGTACACAAAAACAACTTATCAAAAAGACAATCTTCAAGTGACATAGAAAATATGAAAGATAAGACTCCTTCATGGCAAGCAGAGGTCATTAACTGTTCAAAAGTATTCCTGCAAAGAGAGCAGAGATACACTCTTTTAAAAAGGGATTCTTCAAATAATGAACAGTTTCGAAAAAACTGCTGTGCAAAGAGTCTCCCTTTTTTATTTTAAAAACTAAAAGGAAAAAGTGAGAAGTCTTTTAAAGAGAGAAAGGCTGTCTTCAAAAAATCATTACAAAATTATAAACCCTCTTCATCAAGCATTTTTCACATCACAAAAGAAAAGTTTTCTTGTTTGAAGTTTTGGGCCATCACCGTGTAGAAATGTTTGGATGCGACGCGCTTGGAAAAAGACATGATGCACCTATAACATTTATCTAAAGAAGGTTACAAGGGGAACGACACACCTGAGGAATAGCACAACATGCCTGGAAGAGTGCCCGGTGCCCGACCCATTACTCTTGGCCCGACCCATACCCACGGTGCCCTCGCTCGTAACACAGTCGCCTGGTGCCCATTCCTACACGACCCCCTGCACGAGACCTTGCCCGGGCCCTTTGCCATTTCCCATCCTGATTTCACTACTGCCTCTTCATCCCATGGCCCTTCTCATGCTCCTTCCTTACCCTCCACTCATTATGTCTCCCGTTCCTCTCATGAATCCACTCGACAAAAACAAACATCACCCATGATTGATAGTAAGAAAGAAGAATCTAACAAAAGTAGGCAAGAAGGTGATAAGGAGAAAAAGAGTCCTCAAACAGATAGTGAGGAAAGTAAGGAAAGCAAAGAAGGTGCTCCTCAGCAAAGTAGTAATCATGAACACAGTGACAGTCAGCGGAACATTGAGAAAAGAGGTAGTTATGATGAGCAGCAAAATAGTCCTCAAACAGACAGTAAAGGAAATGAGGAAAGTGACAATCATCAGAGTAGTAAGGACAGTGAAAAAAACACCTCCCAGCAAAACAGTGACCATGGTGGCAACCCACACATAGAGGTAAATGAAGAAAACAGTCAAGATAAGAGCATCACACATAAAGGGCATGAAAACAAGGAGCAAGGTGAGGGTAGCATACATAAAGAGGTTCAAAACAGTGGAGCTAATGAAGACAATGGAATTCAGCTAAATAATGATGAAAATAAAGCCCAAAATAGTGAGGAGGGTGAACAAGGCAGTCCTAAAGACAGTCATGATAAAAGCAGAGGCATTGAACATGACAACCCTAAGGAAGAAGACAAAAATAGTGAACAAATTGAAAGAGACAGTCAAAAAGAGGTCCAAAATAGTGAGCATGAGAATAGCCCTCAAAGACATGTGCTAGTTGCCTCTCCTAGGAAAGGGGCCATGACTCTTTCCCCAAAGGTGGCAAAGCCTAAAACCTCTAAATCTACAAAAAAGAAGACCATTCAAGTTGTGACTAGTAATGTCACTAAAGCGCTCAGGAGTGGAGGCGAATTGCCCAAGCCAAGCTCAAAACTGCCCAAAGGAGGCGCCTGGTGAAAAAGGGAGGAAAAGACATATCTAGGCTTGGAATATTGGCTCAATATTCCTTGCATGCTTATAGAAACCCATAAGGGGTTTTCTCACCAAAATTGAGCAATTTTTGACATGATCTTGTTTTTTTTATTTTTAGGCCTAATTGCACATTTTTCTAGGCACCGCCATTTTTTATTGGAGCAACCTCAGCTCATGAAAGTCATATTTTTAGATGTATTAAATTTGAGGGAATCTACTTAGAAATTTTTAGCTCAAAAGAAGATGTTTTGATCCCTCAAAACGGAAAAAAATAGTCCATTTTTACCTTTCTGCCTCAAATAACAACAGACACTATGCTCTTGGGTTTTTTCACTCATCTCAATTTTTTACTGACTTCCCAGCATCCGTTTCAAAAAAAATCAAGTAGTTCCAGAAATCATACATCCAAGGCTTTCCAATGAGCCATCACATGCCTCGTTTGGACATTGGGAAGTCCCTCAAAAGTTCTCTGCAAAACAGGATTTCTTTTGTTGCTACGCTCCTGTAGCATTTTGGCTAAAAAAGGTAGTTTTCTGAAGGTGGCTATCTAAATGTGCGCTAATATATTTTTAGCTCTTTTCAGTAGTAAAAAGGATTTTTACCTGTAATTTTTAGCATTTTAAGATAAGTTGTAGAGATATTTTGTGCCTTGGGCTTTGCAAAGCCTTAAGTACAAAATAAGATATTTGTTCTAAGCCTATGAGATTCTAGTTGGTTTTGTGAAGCTTATCCTCTTATTCCTCCTATTTAACTCATGGAGAGTCATTGTAATATTGTTGGAGAGTTCATTAGCAAGTTTGATTTTTGAAGAGCTTTAGAACTTGACTGAGCTTAGAGCAATATATGTTATGAGTTTTGATGATCAGACTTGTTTTTTGGAGTGGATAGCTTGACTTGTTTGCCTAAATGATGGAGATGATCTATGTGTAGAATTCCATGGCTTGGTAAATGGTATTTTTCTTCTTTTCAGTTATTTTTTCTTAGTTTTTCACATATGTATAAATTCTTCTTTCTTGTTGTAGGTAAGTAAAGAATAGTTTGAGGTATGCCCATGGAGGCACATCAAATTTCTTGATTCATTGCAGCTTCTATGTTTTCATATTTCTTGGTTATGTTAAAGGATTCTTAACTACCCTTTGGTCCACTAAGAACTTGTTGCTTATTTCCTTAATGATTACTATGACATGCTATCTTGTTTGATTCATGGTATGCCCTGCTTACTCATAGCTGTTTAAACCTCATTAATGAAATCTCCTTTGAAGTATTGACTGTCTAGTTTAAATCAAAGAGGTCTTATTTTGATCTTGCCCTCTGCCTACACTTGCATAATTATTTCAAAGTTCTCATCATTTTGAATGTGTTCTTTAGGAGTTTCCTTTCCACATTTTGAGCTGTTGGTTTGTATTACATGTGTTCTCAACCACTGAAGGTGATTTTCCAAAGTTAGAGGGTCTTATACTTGTATGCATCACCTGACTGTTTATTTTATGCATTTATTAGTTTGAGTTTCATTCATAGTGATTAATGGTTAGCCCTACCACATGAATGATTTTCTTTTAAACTATTTATGCCTAAAATATCTTTTTCTTGCACAACTTGATGTTCATTTCACTTGATAAACCACCTAAGATATCCATTCACTATACTAAATCAGCCCTGCAGTACACCCTACCCATTGTCTTGACATCCTTGGCTTGCTTTTGACCCCATAGCCCATTTGATCTCATTTTCTTGTTTTATTTTGATCCACTTGATCAATTTTACCTCCAAACAACTGAAAAATAAAAACACTTAACAACTAGCCTAAAATCTAAAAAAACTAAGAAAACAAGCTCACATCCTTCAATTCATTAAAGAGATCCCTCTCCGAGTCCAGGAAGGCTAGGTCCTAGGGTTCCAAATATTTGTTTGATGTTATTCTGTCATTGGTCCGCCAATCTTCCAAATCACGGGACCCTAACACAATGGCGATCATGGTGGGACTTTTCTGAGTTCATATCAATCTGAACATCTTTCAAGACTCACGGAAAGCCCCTCTTGAACTAAGCACACTATACTATTGATCCACCTCATCACCGCACTAACATAATGGCGATCACGGTGGGACCTTTTGAGTTAGTGACAAACTAAGTATTCCTTAGATCTCATAAAACCCCAAAAGATCCTTAGATTCGCTTTTTGTCAGTATTGGTGGTGGACCATACACATATACCCTCAAAACAGCTAAAAACATCCACCTAGAGACTCCACTAGCCTCCAGTAGGCCTATTACTCCACTAGCTCTCATAGACTCCCCTGGGAATGCATTAAGCAATCCCAATCATGCTGATGGTGGATAGCAAAGTTCAAATCTTCCACCTGGCAACTCCACAACCCTCAATAAACCAAAATAAACCACTGGTAGAGAACTCTAAACTGGTTGAAAGGACACAATGACACTTTTTGATTAACAAATATGGATCCAAGAATACAAAGGAAATATGCTCCAATGAACATCCCTGGATTCCCACACAAAATGCCTCAAATAGATTGGATGAAAAACCTACCTATTTTTCAAGATGAAAATTTTGATGACCCCTTGTTACATCTGATCAAGTTTCATATACATTTATGGAGGTTAAAAGTTGAATGGCATGAGGATTGTCTTATGAAAATGTTCATGGCAACATTAGAAGGTAAGGCAAGAAATTGGTATGAATGGTTAGAACCTAGAATATTGTTTTCTTTAAAGGATTTCCACAAGGTATTTTACAAACACTATATAGGGTATTTTCCATCTCTATCCTTAGCTGAAAATTGTTGTGATCAATTGGAAGATCTCATACAACACCTTGTTAGCATTGATGAAGATTTTGGAAATTGGCATCATGAAGATCTGTTAGAGGAGATTCATACATTTCTTACCCAGACTGACCATAAAGATGTCCAAGAAGAGTTGATCAATGATGAATCCATCAAAAAATAAGAGAGGATCCACAAGAGCTCTCTGAAAAGGTTGAAACAAATAACAATCCATTTGCCCTATTAGGGTCCCGTGATTTGGCAGATTGGCAAGCCAAATGACAAGGTAACATCAAACCGACTTTGGAGCCCAAGGACCTAGCCTTCCTAGACTCAGAGAGGGCTCTCTCTATTTGTGCAAAGGATGTAAACTTGTTTGCTTTCTATGTTTCTAATTTTAGGGTAGTTGTTAAGTGTGTTTTGGTTTGTTTTAGGTTTTTGAGGGAAGAACTGATCAAAAGATAAATAGATAACAAGATATCAAATCAAATGGGCTATGGGGTCGATAAGGTCGAGACTGCCTCAAAGGGTGGAGAAGGTATATTGCAGGGCTGATTTGGTCGAGGTAAAATGCATTCTTTTAGGTGGAATGAAATGGGATGGACACTAAGTTTGTGAAATACAAAGAGATTTTAAACATGAATAGTTAATAAACAAGAATTCATAAGTTAGGGCTAACCATTGGTCTCTATGAATGAAAATTCAACTAATAAATTCATAAAATGACAATCCAGTGATGCATGGAAGTATACGACCCTCCAACTTTGGAAAATCACTTTCAGATTTTTGGGAAAACAAATAAGACGGAAAAACAACTCAATTTACGAAGAGGGAACTCCTAAACATCATATTTTGAGTTATTGGGAACTTTGAAAATAGAATTCAAAGTTTTAGGAAAAGCGCAAGATCGAAACAAGACCTCCTTGGTTCAACTAAGACAATCAATAAATCAAAGAGAGTTTTCAGAGATGGAGCTTTGACTAGCCATGAGTAAGCAGGGTGTACCATGAATCATACTTAGCATGAATAACAACCATAAATGAAACAAGCAACAAGTTCTCCAGTGATCAAAGAGAAGTTAAGAATTCTTTGATATGACTAAGAAGAAAGAAAAACATAGAAGGTGTAATAAAATCAAGAAACTTGAGGTGCCTCCATGGGCATGTCTCAAATCTATTCTTTACTGACCCACGACAAGCAAGAAACATGGAAACATGTATGATAAACTAAGGAAAACATACAGATAGGAACACTGTACCATTTACTAAGCCAAGGAATCCAACAAACAATCCTCTTCCACAATCCAAGACAAACAAGAAACCATCCACATCATGAGACAAAGTATTTCTTCAAAGCTTGTAATATCATGTATTGCTCTATATCATAAAGTTTAGCCCTGTTTACAATGAAATCTCTTGGAATATATAGGCCAAAGTGAAAGAGAAACTCCTAGTGAAACTAGCAAGCTCATTGGCCCATCACAAATATCTAATTTTGTCCTTGAGGCTTTGCAAAGCCCAAGGAAAAAAATATCTATAAAAATATCCTTAAAATGCTAAAAAATGAAATTAATTTGACTTTTCCCAACTGAAAATGACCAAAAAAGGCTAAACGCAATGTGTAAAAACCCAGAAATAAGCCCTTGCTGATATGCGAGGTAGAGTGTTGAAAAAGTGACTGGTTTTCGCCTCTTTGGGGGACCAAAACATCTTCAATTGATATGAAATTTGCTGAGTATATGCCCCTGAATTTAATTCATCCAATTATATGACTTTCAACCTTTGAGGATGCTTCAAACTAAAATGGCGATGCCCATGATTTTCTGCAAAAAGCCCAAAAATGTCAAAAAAAAAAAACTTGTCCAATTATGCCCAATTTTGGCAAGCATAACCCTCATGAGTTTTCAGAAGCATGTAGAGAAGCGGAGGCCAAAATATCAAGATTTGATGTGCATTTTCCCATTTTTTCCACCAGGCGGCTTTTCCAGGCCACCTTGAGCTTTTCTTTTGTAACCTTCAATTTCCTTTGGGCAGATTGATTTAGCTTTTTGTAGTGCCTGGTTATTTTCCTTTGAAAGCTTAGATCTCTGTTAGCTCTTTCTAACTTATCTTCCAAGTGTTTATTCACCCTTTCAAGCCATGCTTTTCTATTTTTTTCTATTTATTTAGTGAATAAAGAAGTAAGAGGAAAAGATTGGAAAAGGGTTGCTTCTTCCTCTTTCTATTTCTCCAAAGCTATTTTGAGTCCCATAGTCCTATGCCTCTTCCTCCTTGGCTGATATTCTTCTTCAGTGTCATTTAATTCACCCATAAGTTCTTCCAACTTGATTTTCACTTTGGAGGCTTCCCTTTGGTGCTTGAAAGCCCGTTCCTAATAAACTGCCATGTGGACATTCATTTGCTTGTTTTGTGTCTGCAGAAAATGTATGAGGTCCTTAGACCTCTCTAGATAAGCTCTTAGCTCATGAATTTTTTCTTCTCTATTTCAAAAGAGGGACTCAAGGATTCTAGCCTCATTATCACTATCATCACTGTTTATCTGAATTATATCAAAATCCCTTTCTTTCTCATGGCTACTTTCCTCCTTCTCTTTTCCTTGCCTTGGGTGGCCTTCTTGGTTCTCCTCTTCTTTGGTAATTCAACAATGGATTTCTTGGGCAACTTGCCTTTGCTTCGGAGTGCTCTGGTAACATTGGGAGTTACAACTTGAGCCACTTTCTTTCTTGAAGTTCAGGGCTTTGTTACCTTTGGAGAAGAAATCATCACTGTCCTCTGTAGTTTATTTGAAGCAAGAAAAAGGTCTTTTGAACATACTGTCTTAAGGGACTGATTTAAAACAAAAACTCTGCCATTTAGAAAAACATTGTATTTTTCCTTTGAATAAATTTGCCCTCCTTTGATGTTGTCGTCTTTCTAAAACAAAAACAGTCCTCTTGTCACTGAGTACTAGGCCCTTCAAACAAACTATGTCTCCTTTTATGATCACTGTTGTTCTTTGAGTGTATCAAATAGGCATGAGTTGAATGAAAAACATTTCACCCCTTCAACTTTTGTGTTTGAGGAATGAGCATTTTTGAAAAGGATTGTTTGTGGATTTTGGAGACAACTGTCCTTTGATTCTGACACATAGAATATTCACTTTCAATCTCTGTCTTTTATCCTTTGCAATATACAAAAAGAAAACCTCCTTTAAATTTGATAGAAACCTTATCCTCTAACCATTGTTTATCTTTGAAATCACAGTCAGGTGAGTCTTTAAATTGATTGAGACCTTTGCAAAATCTGTTTTCTACTAGAGACTATATAAATCCTTCACTATTTCATACCACAAGAAAACATCTATTTTCCTTTGAAAATGCTGATTAAGACTCTCCTTTGAACTCCAAAACTAACTAAGAGACGAGGAATACCTCTAAACATGAGTTTTTTAGGCCCTCTGAGTGTCGGTGCAGTGTGCAAAGAAACACATTTAAAATAGGTACACAAGCGCATCGCGCCCTTTGAAAAAATAGACTATGACCGCCTACAGGCGCGCTGCGCAGTTCTACAGACACGCCGCTTGAAAACCAAGCTCAAAAGTTACTTGAAAATGCTCAATGTATGTTCTTCCTCAGTGATTTTGGCTTGTAGAGTGAAGAATGATATGTGGTTGAGCTCCTTTATGTTTTGAAAAACAAGGTTTTCCCTTTTTCTAAAAGACGAACTTCTTCCTTTTGCCTTGAAAGAAACCTTTGACAAGTGGCTTAAATTACATCACTTGAAAAGGACTTATAAAAACATTAACCTTGCAGCTCTTTTGGAACCATGTTTTGACCTTTTCCCCTTATCATTTTGAATCATATCAAACAATGGTGGGCCCTCTACTTATTTGTGAAGGAGGCCTATGTTTGAAAAACTACCTGGGCACTCCTTATCCTCTATTTTTGTGAAGTGGAAGAGATGCATCTTTGTTTGAAAGTGAAACATGTTTATCACCTTTTTACCATTTGAATAAGTTGATTTACTGTGTAACTCTTGGAGAGCTTTCCCTATGCCCTTTTATGAAAGAGGCCATGGTTTGAAATTTTCCAATGCTAACTGCCCTTTTGAAGGAGGTCTTTTAGAATTATAAATAGTTTGTCTTTATCAGACATTGTGCCCTTTTTATCCTTTTGAAGATGGCCACTTCAGAATTGAGACTTGAATTAATCCTTTGATTTGGAATTAAAAAAAAATTTCTTTGCACTTCACCAAGTCTTGTTTTCTTACATGTCTGCCTTATCTTTTGGATAAGGTGGTCTATGTGATTTGTAACATGGAGTGATAGCCTTCTTGTTTAAACATTTCATCCTCAGACTACACTTTGAAGGAGGCCTTTATAAACTGAAGAAACAGAGGATTTAACATCCTTATGCTATTGTTTCATTTTTCATGTGAAAAATGATTTTATCTTATCCTCTCACATTTGTTTCATCATTATTTCCCAACCTGTTTTTTAAACAGAATATTTTCTCAAAAAAAAATTTGAAACCCTGATGTTGCGTCTTTTTTTTCATCCTTGGGAGGGAGGTGGCCTATAATTTCTAAAGCCACTTAAAACACCTTAACCCTCTGCTTTTAAATGAAGGAGGTTCTATTATGTTCCCAACCATCTGCTCTTTTTCTGGAGGAGTTTCTCACTATGCTCTTAACCATCTCCCTTGACTGTGTTTGCAGAGGTAGGTTGAAATTTCCTTTCGGAGGAGATGCTGAAAACACTACTAATTAGCATAAGATCAACCCTTTGCATTCATATGACTTGGAGGCTGCTCTTTGTTCCTTTAGGAAAAATTTTCTTTCAGACTACACCCATTGGTAGCCCTTCACTTACTGTATTTCATTTGTTTGACTGATGGCAAGCTAATTCAGCATGCAGGACCCTTTTGACTTTGTCTCTTTGCTCTTTTGCACATTGATCATTATTGCAATCACACCCCTGCAGAGATGTAAAAACATATGAATTTGAAATCTAAAGAGCTTCCTTGGTGTCTTATGGAGATTTTACCTGACCTAAGCATGTTCTTTTAGACAGTGAAGATACTTATCTTCTTCTGTTGTGGATCTTTATTGAACTTCTTCTGGACTGAGACAAAATGAACTCTTAGTGGCACGACCTATGGATGGACCAAGATTTTTTTTTGCAGATTAGGTGCTAATTTAGGGTTGGCTGGTACTGAATAGAGGATTTTGGCTAAGGATGTTTTTTGCCAAGGAATTAGATTTTTAAATGACAGATGACCAGAGATAGGGTTTCAGATATTTTTTCAATAGTTGGATAATGAATGGCTTGAGGAATAAGGGTAGATGATAGCAGATAATCTTCAGTTGTGGCAACTATGGACAGGGTTATTTTGCTGAAACCAGATAGGACTTGAAAAATGGGTTTTTTCTCATCATAGGTTGATCGAAACGGGTAGGAGGACAAAAATTGTTTTGGGGTGTTTTCTAGATGATAGAATAGACAGTTTTGAGATCAATTTCTAGAAAACTCAGATTATGAAACTAGTCATCATCAACAAGTGAAAAATACTGAAGACTAACATGCCACAATATCAACCTCCACAAAAAATGGAAATCAATTGTTGCCCAATCCAAAGAAAACAGAAAATTCCTCTCTTTTTAACTGAAGAGGAGGTAGATCAACTCATAAACATGCAGACAGCCTCTAAAACTTCATATGACCAAAAATTTTATGATTATTCTCCTGTTAATCTTGCATACCATAAGTCATAAAATAGATTTGTAAATCAATTCGAAGAGAAAAAATCTGATAGTCCAATATGTATGGTTGGTGACATTACTTATATTAATGATTCTCCAAGGTTTGATCAATATATTGATGATTATGATATCTAAGAAGAAGCTAACCTTGCAGAGCCATCAACAGTTGATTTGTGGGATGAAGTTCACTATCATAATATTGAAAGCATTAATCAACCAAGACAGGTTACCTATGACATTGATGAGTAAAGCCTTGAGATTTTAGAAGTAATTGAAGAGTCTCTGACTCTTTGCTCTACTTCACTTCAGTCCATCAGAGAAAAATTTCACATAATTGGAAATCAACAATCTTTCAGCTTTGATGATGAGGTTGAGGAGGATGATGAAATTCTTGAGAAAGTTTTCAATTAGAAGCCTTTTCCTGAAATGGTTGAGGAAATCATTTTGGACATGGAATCCTCCTTAACTCCAGATTTGCAGCCACCAAGTTCCTTTGAGTTAAAAATTGCAGATGAAGAAATAGAAGTTGATAATCACATGAGATTTTTCACCCTACCCTCTCAAGAGGATTTATTTCCAAAGAGTATCCCTACTCATCAACATGATGACCTTCACACAATTTTCAGTCCACTTAATCAGAACACATCATCTTGGCAAGAAGAATACACTGCAATATATGATGAGTCTAACAGTTCAAGTGATCATGTGGAAGAGGAAAGGTTTCTTTCCCAAGAGAATCCCAAGCATAGCCAAATAAAAGAAGGAATAGTCTTGAATTGAGCTTATGTCTCAAATCCTCTAGGTAAGGTATTATTCCAAGATCCATTTGTTGTTTTCCTTGAGAAGTATGAGGGAGGAGTGTGTTCTACCATGAACAATTTGTTGCGAAGTTTGAGAAAATTTTTAAGCACTACTGTCCGAAAACAAGTGAAGTGGAAGTGGCCTTTTGATTTCTTCAGCATCATGAAAGAACTAAACCAAGATCACCCATGCAATCATCTACTTGACTAGTTACATTAGAAAAGAGAGTTCACCAAATAAATGTCTATCATGTATAGGTTAGATTAGAGTAGATATGCATGCAAAATAAGCTCAGCCCCATGAGCATCTTTCTTTCACATTGTTTTGAAAAAAAACAGAAAACACAAAAACAACAAGAAAAGTAGAAAAAGAGGGCAGATTCTAAAGAAATGGTACATTCCCATACCCAAAAAATAGTCATGCTAAAAGTGCACAAGTCTAAATGCCACTACTAGTGCTCAAAAGATATCTTGTTCAGTTATCTAGCCTAATCATAACTGGATATGTTTTAAATTGATCGCTGATAAGTTAGTGGAAGAAGTGATAGTCAAATTGTGTAAGCTTGACTTGTCGATAAAAGTAGATTAGGAAAAGATAATGGTTCCACACGCTCAAAACAGAACCAAAGAGGAAAGCAGGGATAAAAAACAAACTATGTATCCTAGCCCTGATTTTTCTAAAATCTCATTTTGTGTGAAAATAATATTTGTGTGCAGCTTGTCTTTTATGGCAGAAACACATGACAAATAAGAATGTCTAATCCTGATTTGATCATTTTTCAATTTCAGGTTTTAGTCTAGCGAATGAAATCTTGTCAAACAACTTAATCTTGACAGTTGATCTAGTATAGGTAGAGAAATAAAGGAGTTCATCAGTTTAATCTAAACTCCCGAAAGATATAAGTGTAGAATTAGATATTTCTTCTTTTTTCAAAAATATCATGTCAAAAGGTTGCTAGTCCAAATGCACCTAAAGAAGAAAAAATACTAGGAAATAATAGCTGGGTAGGTAGAGATGACATTGATGCTAATCATGCTGTAAATTTTTCAAAAAAACATAATTTTCAGAAATAGCATCAAGAAAGAGAGAAATTGGGCCAATGGATAAGGTAATTTTCTTCACAAGCCAGAGATCTACAATTCTGGATACCTCTCAAAAAGGAGTTGCCCTCCCTAAATGGAGCCACTGTCATTCATCAATATTTTTTGCATGTTTTGATGACTAGATTTCTTGGCTGAGTTTTCTAGAAGCTAATCTCAATCTGTCAATTTGTCATCTAGAAAACACCTCAAAAAAATTTCTATCTTCCTACCCCTCCCTTTCAACCTGTGATGGGAATGGTCTTCATTTTTCAAGTCCTATCATGATTCAGCAAACCTTCCCTATCTATTAGCTATCATAAGCTTTGTTTCTCTGCTTTCAAAATCCCCTCTTTTCATATAACTCACTGTCAAACATTAGACAAAGTGTCTACACCTCTCTCACTAATAATTTTGTCATATGATAACCTAATCATTCTTAAAAAACTATTCAGAATCTATGAAAAAGTCTATAGGTCTAGGCGGTGGTGTTTAGGGAAAATTCCTTGACAAAACTGTCTTAAGCCAAAAACCCTGTTTTCAACATCAATCAACCTTCATTTCTTATTTTCTAGCAAAACAATCCTTTGTCTATATGTAGGTCATAAACCACTAAAATATTCACTGTATATTGTTTCAACAGAGCTCAGAAAAGTTCAAATCAGGGAAAAAAGAAAGAAGTTCCATTGTTTGAAGAAAAATGATCATTTGAAGCATGATTTCATGATGCATCAAAAGGCTCTCCAGAAAATCAAAGACATCCATCAAATGCATCTTTGTAGGGGTGTATTGAGTGATGAAAATAAGAAAAATAGGAGCAAAAGAACAAATTCAAACAAGGTTTTCATGCTGTGGCAATTTACTATCATAAATCAGATTGAGTGCACATGGTGAAAAGAGAAGACCTACAGGTTTCAAACTCAAAAGCACCAAAAGTCAAAAGCTCCTCCATCATGAAAAAAGGACATAAAGTTTGCATTGTGTCTACTCCAACACTCCATGCCAACTCAAAGGGAATTTTTGCATAAGTTCTCAAATATGTGACCAAGCGCTACAAATCACTCTTATACAAGCAAGAGAGACAGTCTTTGGAAAAAACAAGTTTAAAGAAACTAGGCATCAAAATGAAGGTATAATAAGAAGAGCTGCTTTTTATATCTTACCATAAACCTAGGTTCTGAAAGGCATTCAAAGACAATTTGTTGCACCAAATGAAGCTACAATCAATAGAAAAGGAGTTATTTCAAATATGGACACAGTGAGCATTTATCATTTACCAATTGCATTACTTACCCCTAGATTCCATAGTGATTTTTTGCAAAAGGACATGTATCATAAGCAGGGTTTCATAAAGGAAATGGATAGTTTGTTTAAAAGCCTCAATCATTGATAAGTGGAAAGGCTCACAGTTTGTTTCCCATGGTCTTTTTCAATAAAAAGAGGGAGGACACAGTATTTGATGAAAGAAAAATTTTGTGTTTTACAATGCCTCCTTCAATCATGAGTAGATGGAAAAAACACACATTTGAAAGCCTCCTTCATGAAAATCAGAGGGCTCACTTACCACTTTTTCAAAAAACCTCCTTCACAATAAGTAGAGGGCCTACATAGTGGCTTTGATAAACCTAGGTAGTTGCATTTTGCATTGCCTCCTCCAAAAGATGAGCAAAGGGTAAATCACCAGGGTTTAATATTTTGTTTGAGAAAGTTTTCAATGGTAGACAGAGATGAGAGGTAGTATGATTAAAAGAGTTCACTTAATGATAAACAAAGGTTAAAAATAGCTTTTTGTGACATGTTCACTTAAATGGCTAAGAAAAAAGCATAGCACACACAAACAACTTATCAAAAAGATAGTCTTCAAGTGACATAGCAAAGATGAAAGATAAGACTCCTTCATGGCAAGCATAGGTCATTAAATATTCAAAAGTATTCCTGCAAAGAGAGCAAAGATATACTCTTTTAAAAGGGGCTTCTTCAAATAATGAATAGTTTCAAAAAAACTATTGTGCAAAGGGTCTCCCTTTTTTATTTTAAAAACTGAAAGGAAAAAGTGAGAAGTCTTTTAAAGAGAGAAAGGCCATCTTCAAAAAATCATTACAAAATTATAAACCCTCTTCATCAAGCATTTTTCACTTCACAAAAGAAAATTTTTCGTGTTTGATGTTTTGGTCCATCACCGTGCAGAAATGTTTGGATGCGACGTGCCTGGAAAAAGACGCGACGCACCTGTATCATTTATCTAAAGAAGGTTACAAGGGGTGCGACACACCTGAGGAATAGTGCGACATGCCTGGAAGAGCGCCTAGTGCCCGACCCATTACTCTTGGCCTGGCCCATGCCCACGGTTCCCTCGCCCGTAACACAGTCGCCTGGCACCCATTCCTGCACGACCCCCTGCACAAGACCTTGCCCAAGGCCTTTGCCACCTAGCATGGGCCCTTTTCTATTTCCCATCCTGATTTCACTACTGCCTCTTCATCCCATGGCCCTTCTCATGCACCTTCCTCACCCTCCACTCACTATGTCTCCCCTTCCTCTCATGAATCCACTCCAAAAAAACAAACATCATCCATGATTGATAGTGAGAAAGAAGAATCTAACAAAATCAGGAAAGAAGGTGATGAGGAGCAAAAGAGTCCTCAAACAGACAGTGAGGAAAGTAAGGAAAGCAAATAAGGTGCTCGTCAGCAAAGTAGTAATCATGAACACAGTGGCAGTCAGCAGAACATTGAGAAAAGAGGTAGTGATGATGAGCAGCAAAACAGTCCCCAAACAGACAGTAAAGGAAATGAGAAAAGTGACAATCAACAGAGAAATAAGGACAGTGAAAAAAGCACCTCCCAGCAAAGCAATGACCATGGTGGCAGCCCACACACAGAGGTAAATGAGGAAAACAATTAAGATAAGAGCAGCACACATAAAGGGCATGAAAGCAAGGAGCATGGTGAGGGTAGCATACATAAAGAGGTTCAAAAAAGTGGAGCTAATGAAGACAGTGGCAGTCAGCAAAATAATGATGAAAATCAAGCCCAAAATGGTGATGAGGGTGAACAAGGCAGTCCTACAGACAGTCATGATAAAAGCATAGGCATTGAACATGACAGGCCTAAGGAAGAAGACAAAAACAGTGAACAAAATGAAAGAGAGAGTCAAAAAGAGGTCCAAAAAAGTGAGCATGAGAATAGCCCTCAAACACATGTGCTAGTTGCCTCTCCTAGGCAAGGGGCCATGACTCTTTCCTCAAAGGTGGAAAAGCCTAAAACGTCTAAATTTACAAAAAAGAAGACCATTCAAGTTGTGACTAGTAATGTCACTAGAGCGCTCAGGAGTAGAGGCAAATTGCCCAAGCCAAGCTCAAAACTACCCAAAGGAGGCGCCCAGTGAAAAAGGGAGGAAAAGACATATCTAGGTTTGGAATCTTGGCTCAAGCTTCCTTGCATGCTTCTAGAAACCCATAAGGGGTTTGCTCACGAAAATTGAGCAATTTTTGACATGATCTTGTTTTCTGTGATTTTTAGGCCTAATTGCACATTTTTATAGGTGCGTCCATTTTTTTTTAGAGCATCCTAAGCTCATGAAAATTATATTTTTGGATGTATTAAATTTTAGGGAATCTACTCAAAAATTTTCAAATCAAAAGAAGATATTTTGATCCCTCAAAAGGGAAAAAAACAATCAATTTTTACCTTTTTTCCTCAAATATCAGCAAACGCTACCCTCCTGGGTTTTTTAAGTCATCTCAATTTTTGACTAACTTCCCAGCATCAGTTTGAAAAAAATAAAGTAGTTCCAAAAATTAGACATCCATGGCTTTCTAGCGATCCATCACAGGCTTCGTTTCAACATCGGGAAGGCCCTCAAAAGTTGTCTGCAAAACATGCTTTCTTCTGGTGCCATGCTCCTGTAGCATTTTGGCTAAAAAAGGCAGTTTTCTGAAGGTGGCTATCCAAATGTTCGCTAATCTATTTTTAGCTCTTGTCAGTAGTAAAAAGGATTTTTACTTGTCATTTTTAAAATTTTAAGATAAGTTTTAGAGATATTTTGTGCCTTGAGCTTTGCAAAGCCTCAAGGACAAAATAAGATATTTTTTCTAAGCCTATTAACTTCTAGTTGGTTTTGTGAAGGTTATCCTCTTATTCCTCCTATTTAACTCATGGAGAGTCATTGTAATATTGTTGGAGAGTTGATTAGCAAGTTGGATTTTTTAAGAGCTTAAGAACTTGACTGAGCTTAGAGAAATATATGTTATCAGTTTTGATGATCAGACTTGTTTTATGGAGTGTATAGCTTGACTTGCTTGCCTAAATGATGGAGAGGATCTATGTGCAGGATTCCATGGCTTGGTAAACGGTATTGTGCTTCTTTTCAGTTATTTTTTCTTAGTTTTTCACATATTTATCCATGCTTCTTGCTTGTTTTAGGTCAGTAAAGAATAGTTTGAGGTATGCCCATGGAGGCACATCAAATTTTCTGATTCATTGCAGCTTCTATGTTTTCATCTTTCTTGGTTGTGTTAAAGGATTCTTAACTACCCTTTGGTCCACTAAGAACTTGTTGCTTATTTCCTTAATGATTACTATGACATGCTATCTTGTTTGATTCATGGTATGCCTTGTTTACTCATAGCTTTTTAAACCTCATTAATGAAATCTCCTTTGAAGTATTGACTATCTAGTTTAAATCAGAGAGGTCTTGTTTTGATCTTGCCCTCTGGCTACACTTGTAGAATTATTTCAAAGTTCTCATCAGTTTGAATGTGCTATTTAGGAGTTTCCTTTCCACTTTTTGAGTTTTTGGTTTGTCTTACATGTGTTCTCAACCACTAAAGGTGATTTTCCCAAAGTTAGAGGGTCTTATACTTCTATGCATCACCTAGTTGTTTATTTTTTGCATTTATGAGTTTGAGTTTCATTCATAGTGATTAATGGTTAGCCCTACCAGATGAATGCTTTGCTTTTAAACTATTTATGCCTAAAATATCTTTGTCTTTCACAACTTGATGTTCATTTCACTTCACAAACCACCTAAGATATCCATTCACTATACTAAATCGGCCCTGCAGTACACCCTACCAATTGTCTTGACATCCTTGGCTTGCTTTTGACCCCATAGCCCAGTTGATCTCATTTTCTTGTTCTATTTTGATCCAGTTGATCAGTTTTACCTCCAAACAACTGAAAAACAAACACACTTAACAACTAGCCTAAAATATAAACAAACTAAGTGAACAAGCTCACATCCTTCACCTCATTAGAGAGAGCCCTCTCTGAGTCCAGGAAGGCTAGGTCCTAGGGCTCTAAATATTGGTTTGATGTTACTCCGTCATTTGGTCCGCCAATATGCCAAATCATAGGACCCTAACACATCCCTCTCTCACATCTTCCATTGGAGCTTCTCGACGAAGGTTTTCACCACATACCAAAATCTCATTTCGTTCATGATTTCTTGGAAAATTTTGATAGTTTACTTTTCTTAACATGAAGATGTTGTAGATGCATAGGTAGATTTCTGTTTTAGTTACATAGGCAGGTTTATTTAAATTAAACTCATATTTTCAACCATTATTATGATAATTTTTTCAATGATGAATGAATGAATAGGTAGTGTTATTATAGGTTTGAATAGATCATCATACAAGGACCCATCAGCTTCAGTCTTCACCCTTGATCAACCACCTTCCATCCAAGTCACATTTAGCCATGTTTTTGGAAATCATCACCACATCACCAAGATCCACCTTAGAGGTGCAAGACAATATTTGTGAAGAGTTATGGGATTGGCCAAGTGGTTGGATACCCTTAATAGACGTAGATACACCTTCACCCCACCTCTCCTAACCTTTTTCTCATCGTTTCTACCCTCAAAATCTACATGAACTGTTTCCTGTAGCTTTTTAGTACATCCTGTAGCACTACATGAAATCCTGTAACACCGAAATCCACTCTCTCCTTCATCCCAAAATCACTCTTTCACCTCATTTAAGCCTAGCCAGGCCACCAAAAAACCCTCAGCCCTGAAACTTTGGGCCAAGGACCCTCTTAGACCACCTCAGTTCCTCCTTCTTTGCTACAAAACATAGTCATTTAAAATTGTAATTAGCTCATTGCTATATGCATCATTAAACACAAGAGTTAATCATAATATAGATAGGATTCAATTAGTCACTTTGTTCAGTATGTGTTCTCTATATTGGTTTCCCTTTCCGCAATTCCATTTAGAAATTTATATTATGAATGAAACTTAGTGTAATTTCCTTTGGTTCATTATATTAAGTGTGAATTTATCTTTGTTGCAAATATTTAGATCAATCAGTGTGATCTAGAGTAGTTTCATTCCCTATTGATAGAATAATGGTCATGATTTATTTTGAGAATTATATTACATTTAGAGGTGTGACATAATTCCTTTCCTATAAGTAACCCTAGAAGTATCACCTCATTGTATAACTTAGAAGAGGATGGCATGAGTAGAACTCATATGTTGTACATATAGCACTATCACCTCCAATTTTGTACGAGCCTAGGGTTGATAAAGTAAAGTTGAGTAGCCTATGGGAGTTGCAGCACTCTTGGTGAAATACTAGAGTTCACTTACCACTTTAGATTTTTCATCCAAGGATATGTGAATTAAATAAGATTCCAGATCATTATAAATTAAAATACCATCCCAATTCATAAATGGATATTGTAAACTATGATGAACAAATCCTGAATCGATACCTTAAAAATCCAATACGTGAGAAGAAGAGAAGATACCATCCAATATACTTGTATATTTAACACCATATGTGTTAATTGAAACAAGGATGTAATTTTGATGGTTAACCAAAGTCTCAATTTGGATGCAATGTTTAGATTTGTTCGACAACTTATCAAGAGTAAAAGATCAAAGATTGACTGAAAAGGAAAGATTATCATTTTGAAGGAGGCAGGAAAGATAATAAATATCTTAAACAATTTTCTCCTCTACATGTGGAATACATCTACCTTGTTCTTAATTATTCATTTAAATAATATGTTGAAAATAATTATGAGTTGAAGTACATGAAACAAGCAGATCGTGAGACAAGGAATCATGAAACATGGACTATCAAGGTGTAATGTTCCAAAATTTTAGCTTCCAAGCTAAATGGAACATTAGAGTTAGCAGCAACGATAGTCGGTCAATAAATGGGTGGAAAAGCCCATAAGTCTCCTAAGGAGGAATAAAATACTCCATTTGTGAAAGGGGACACTCTTTCAAGGTTAATAAAACACCTCCATGTGTTAACAAAGATAAAGTGAATATGCTTTGACCAAGTCAATAGCGCAGTTTTAGTGGAGGAGGAATCCTAGGATGGATAACGCAATTTTGGAGGGAAATGTAACTTGGGTTAGAAGAAACCTAAGTGAGTGGGGCCAAGGGAAAGAAAAATCACATATTATATAAGGAAGAGGATGGAAGAATTATTCATCATGTTGTAGATTATTAGTATTCTTGGCTGCCAAGAATTGTTGCTGCTTGTTGCTTAGCAAGTTGCAGTGTTGTTTAGCACTAGGTGTTCGTGGGTGGGAATCCCACCTCTTTCATTTGAGTAGCTCATTTGGAGAGTTTTTATTCATCATTCCACATTATGTTTTCAGGCCAAGCTTCAGCCATCTATATCAACATAGCTTTTTCGGAGATTGTGTAGTGTTGTTGGGTGCAGTAGTGGAAGGGATTGAAATCCCAGCTTCTGAGCTAGTTTCTCATTGGAGGAAGGTTCCCTTCACTTGAGAGACCTGTTTGGAGAGCTATAGAGCATATTTCAGATCTTTTGTATCAGAACACACATTTCTCTTACCCTCCTAGCGTTTTTTCTGCTAGGGAGTGAATTTTTCAGGAGGCAATGTTTATTGCATGGTTTGGTGGCTCCGTTGCTGAGTTTCCTTGTGATTGAGAGGCTCATCCTTTAATGGGAGGAAGCCCTTGAGGGGTGTTCCTCATATCAAACATAATTTCAGCCTGGTACACTCATGTGCTTCAGTTTTGTAGTGATAATTCAGTGATTTCATGAATATCACATTTGTATACAGAGTGTTTGGACAAGAAACCCTTGCCGGTTTATTTTGTATTTTTTAAAGGGAGCTTAGATCTCTGTTATCCAGAATTTTTTATCAATAAATGAGTATATATATTGTTATTTAATAATTTTATGTGTAATCCCTCTCTTATACTGTGCAGTCCCTTGAGCAGTTGCTCCGGCATTCTGCAGTCTTGGGGTTTTAGCACTTTTTGGTCATCCTAGGTGTGGGAGATCTGTTTAGCCCACCTAGTTTGATATGTTTCAGCTCTATTCTTGGATTTATATTAAATATTGATTATTTTATGGGATCCAAGAGTCAATTTTGGTATTTTATTACATATGTTGCTGGAAATGTGTTTTTTATGCATGTTTTATAAGAAATCCTAAAAAAGGGATATTACAGTGGTATCGAAGCAAGATATTTGGCTTATCCTGTGGCTTCAAGAAAAAGTGATAAATCAATGAAGGGGAGATATTTCAAGCTCTATAGACAGAGTCTACATATGGCCATGTTGTTGGAATAATACGGAGGGGGGTGAATGGGTATTTAGTATGAACCGATAAAACTTTGATATTTTATTTCTTAAAAACCCATACGCTACTTTCCTGAAGCCAACCCGCGTATATACGCGGATATCCTTTACCTAACTCGCGTATATCCAGTGATTTAATTATGCATTTAATTCTTGACTCAGATTATTGCATTAATCATTCATCAGATGTTTAGACAACAGTAAACAGGTGTAGAAAGAACAGAATAATCATCACACATAAGCAACACACATGGACACCAGGATTTTTAGGTGGAAACCCAATTCGGGAGAAAACCACCGTTGTCGTCGTCTCAGTCTTCAATCTTTATTATTAAGAAAAATTCTTACAACATGTACTGGCACAGACTCATACCAGCACGCAGGCACCCACCTGCAGAAGGCTACAACCTTCTCTCGTTTACCAGACTATCCTGGAAGGGAGCTACGACCCCCTGCTCTCGTTTACCAGCCTCACCTGGAAGGGAGCTACTACCCCCTGATATTAACACCAGCCTCTACTGGTAGACAGCTTCTACTTTCAGACTGAAGGCTTCAACCCTCAGAACCACTGTAGACCATGTTTCATCTATTTTCAAACTGGATCAAACAGCTTCAACACAATCCTTCACTTATCAGCAAACATCCTTTTTCCATTGCATCAAACAGAACAGTGAAATCACTGTAACCAAAATATCAGAGATAGCCTAGACTTCAGAATAGATATACAGACTCTCAATCAGCTTTGAGCAACCATCAGTTCAAATTACATACACACTTTTCTTTCAACAGACCCGCGTATATACACGCTTTTAATAAATACAACCTGCGTATACATCTGTGCACTTTTCAGAAAAACCATAACAGTACATACGCGCCTTTGTTTGAACAGATCCGCGTATATACGCGCTTTTCATGAAACGAACTTGCGTATAGATCTATAAAAGATAAAATTTGCAGAATAGACCAGATCTATGGACTTACCCAGATTTCTTCAATATCTTCAATAGATTTGCGCCAGGTCTTCATTACTTCTTTTCAGGTCATCCTAGAGATTCATCATTTCCTAATCTACAGTTTTTGAACCTTCATCATATTCACAGGTGCATCATAGATTCAGATCTATCGATTAAGAACAGAGTTCAACCATGCAGATAAACTTCATAGTGAAGTATTCATTAAAACCCAGACACATGCACACCCTTGCACAATGACTTTCTTCTCCTTATATAGATTTAGCTTTTGTCAATACCATGAGCCAAAACCACACAACATCCAATGGTTTTCCTGGACGGGATCACATAGGCAATCTAGCACTCAATACAATGGGTTAATACCATGGTAGTAACCCTTGGTTTTACAAATTTAGAGCGCAATTGAGCATACGCGACTTGGCACGTACTTTTCCGCATGCATACGCTACTTCTCCTAGACAAACCCGCGTATGCCTTGAGACACACACTTTTCATCATTGTTCTAGCACATACTGAAATTCCTTTCATCATTACATCTGAGTTGCTCTGTAGACACATCACATCACATCAGATTTACATCATTACCAAGTCCATCAAGTCAAGAATAACTTCATCAAGTAGGTTGCCATCAAGGACAACACTCTGCAACATATTGTCAATTATCTTAGTTCATCAATTAAGTTGCCATCAAGGACAACACATGCCAACAATCTCCCCCTTTGGACTTGATGGCAACCACGATGGTGTTGGATCACCACATCAGATAGATACCATGACAATCTCCCCTTATTGAAACACCAAACACCATGTCATTCTCCCCCTTTGACATCAAGGGCAAAGGGTGGATCAAAATTATGAGAAAGAAGAGCGTTGTAGATCTGATGTGCACTGAAGTTACCATGCTCCCCCTGAGTTCATGCTGAATCTTCAAATATATTTTTCAATGAAGTACATGACTCTATGACCTTCTTATCACCAAAGACTCATACTTACATCAAATATCCAACCAAGTGGATTTACATATGAGACTCAAGTACCCAACCAAGTGGGTTTACAGATTTGGACAAGTCCTGACATGACTGAATATAAGAATTTACATCAAAGGTCTCAACATGACCGTTACATCAAATTACAAATATGACTTTCTATGACCAAAACCAAAAGGGACTTCAAGAAGGTGATCATATTTTATAATCATAATGCCAACAATGCATAATACTCAGCAAGGCTAATGCTCCCCCGGAACCTGTACATCAGTTTTTTCCTTCATCTCCCCCTTTCCTTGTGCATCCTGAACACTTTCATCAGAAGATCATCGAGGCATCTTCACCCAATATCAGAGAATGAGACAGAAATATAAGAGATAAAGCTTCACCAGAGATACCATACAGCATCACAGATATCAAACAGTACTGCAGATGTGTTGAAAAATGCTGACCCCAAACAAAATTTGTCCATATGCAGCTTTCTGTGGATAAACTCACGTATATACGCGACTGTAGTTCAGGAAACCCGCGTATCCAATTTAATCTTTTGAATTTAATCAGATCTGCTCTTCTGAGAGGTAGAGACAACACCCAGCTTCTGTCTGAGATATTCGAATGCTTCCCTGGGCAGAGGTTTGGTAAATATATCAGCAACTTGTTCTTTAGAGGGAACATACTCCAACTTCACCTTTTGTTCAAGCACTTGTTCACGTAAGAAGTGATACTTGATGGGAATGTGCTTGGTCTTTGAATGCATAACATGATTTTTTGAGATACTGATGGAACTTGTATTATCACACATAATGGAGATAGGAGGTGTACATTTGATTTGAAAATCTTGCAGGGTTTGCATCATCCAAAGAAGTTGAGTGCAACAAGACGCGGCAGCCACATATTCTGCTTCTGCTGTAGATAAGGCAATAGAATTTTGCTTCTTGCTGAACCAAGACACCAACCGGGGCCCCATATAGAATGCACCACCACTAGTGCTTTTCCGATCATCAACATTTCCAGCCCAATCTGCATCCATGTAAGCATGAAGAGTAAGATCAGCATTCTTTGGATACCATAGTCCAAAGTCTTGAGTTCCTTGTAGATATTTGAATATTCTTTTGACAGCTTGAAGGTGAGACTCTTTTGGATTAGCTTGGAATCGTCCAACAATCCCAACTGCATGCATAATGTCTGGTCTAGTCCCAGTGAGATAAAGTAGACTTCCTATCATAGATCTGTATTCTGGTTGATTCACCGCGGGAGAATCATCATGAGAACTGAGATTACATCCGATTATCATTGGTGTACTTACAGGTTTGCACTCTTCCATGCCATACTTCTTCAGAATTTGCTTAAGGTATTTTTCTTGTGACAAGAATATACCATCTGTAGTTTGATGCACTTGCAAGCCAAGAAAGAATGTTAGTTCCCCAAGTAAAGACATTTCAAATTCTTGTTGCATGACAGAAGCAAATTTCTGACTCATAGATTCTTCATTACTTCCAAAAATGATATCATCAACATATACAACCACAATCAATAGTTTATCATTTTCAATTTTTTTGTATAAGTTACTATCAGCAGACCCCTTTGAAAATCCTTGTTGATGAAGATATTTGTCAAGACGATAATACCATGCCCTTGGAGCTTGTTTGAGACCATATAGAGCCTTTTTAAGTCTACAAACAAGATTTTTATCATTTCCCAAAATGAATCCTTCTGGTTGTTCTATATAAACTTCTTCTTCTAGATCACCATTGAGAAATGAAGATTTAACATCCATTTGATAAACTTTGATTTGTTGAAAACTTGAAAAAGCAAGAAACATTCTTATGGCTTCAAGTCTAGCTACAGGAGCAAAAGTTTCTTCAAAGTCTATTCCTTCTTGTTGAGTATACCCCTTGCAAACCAGTCTAGCTTTGTTTCTTATAACATCCCCATTCTCATTTAACTTGTTCTTGAATATCCATTTAGTTCTAATGACATTTTTATCATGTGGTCTTGGTACCAATTCCCAAGTGTGATTCTTTTCAATTTGATCAAGCTCTTCATTCATGGCTTGAATCCAACATTCATCTTTGCTAGCTTGATTGACATTGTGAGGTTCAATCATGGATAGAAATTCCAGATAGCTAGAAGATCCCACAAGAGTCCTCCTTGTTTGTACACCTGATTCCTTGTCTCCCAAAATTTGAGTTTCAGGATGATTCTTTTGAACATATCTGGATGGAGTTTTTCCAGATAAATCATTTTCAGGTTCTTCATCGGATCCATTGTCTATATCATTTCTATGTGATGCAGAAGCACAGAAGTCACCATCATCTTCATCTGCTGTTTGTTTTTCTTCTTTAGGGGCTGCAGGAGACTCATCAATAACAACATCAATACATTCAAAAATCTTCCGAAGCCTTTTATTGTAACATTTGTATGCTCTTCTTGTAGATGAGTATCCAAGAAGAATTCCTTCATCTGATCTGGGTTCAAACTTGTCAAGCTTTTCATCATTATTTTTGATAAAGCATTTACTTCCAAAAACTCTAAAATGCTTCACAGAGGGAGAATTACCATACCAGAGTTCATATGGAGTTTTGTCACTATTTACCCAAACATGTGCCTTGTTGAGAATGTTTACTGCTGTATGTGCTGCTTCTCCCCAGAAAGTGTCAGGTGTTCCAGAATCATCAAGCATAGCTCTAGCCATTTGTTGAACTGTTCTATTCATTCTTTCTGCTACGCCATTTTGTTGTGGAGTGCCAGCTACAAAGAACTGTCTTTTTATGCCATGTTGTTCACAAAATTCAAGAAATTCATTTGATGTATATTCTCCTCCTCGATCAGATCTAAGACACTTGATTTTTAGATCTAATTCATTTTCAACCAATGCTTTGAAGATCTGAAATTTTTCAAATGCTTCATCTTTGTGTTTGATCAACCCAATCCAACACATTCTAGAGAAATCATCAATAAATAAGATATAGTATTCTTCACCACGTGGAGACTTTTTCCTCATAGGTCCACATATGTCAGTATGAACGAGTTCAAGAGGCCTTCTTGATGAGCCTTCCTTGGCATTAAATTGTACTGTGGTCTGTTTACCGAATTGGCAAGATTTGCATATGATACTCTCTGGTAGAGTAATATTGGGAAGACCACGAACAGCTTTAAGTCTGCTTGATTTGTTGATTTGAGAGAAGCTCAGATGCCCCAGCCTTCTATGCCATAGCCAATTTTCTGAAGATTTGCTCAAGTAACATTGATCTTTGCTATTCTTCAATACATACAGGTTGTTTGGAGTTCTTTTTCCTTTTATAATTTTTTTACCTGTATCAAGATCACGTACCACACATTCTTTTGAACTAAAGACAACCTCAGTTCCTTGATCACACATTTGACTCACACTTAACAGGTTATGTCTTAATCCATCCACATACATGACATTATTAGCTTTCACCTTTTCTTTTAGAAAAACAGACCCTTTTCCCTTAATGACAGCAGGTGTATCATTTCCAAATGTAACATTCTTTTCTTTTTCTAGGGCATTATATGCATGAAGTTTGTTTTTGTCACCTGTCATATGTTTTGAGCATCCGCTATCAATATACCATTGATTTTCTTCACCTTATGCAAATAAAGCTATGCCACAATTTTCAACCTGTATTTCCTTCTTTTTCCACACTTTGGAGCTTGAAGAAACATGTTCTTTTGGTTGGACTTTGCTCCTGCATTCAAATTATTCATGGCCAAAGTTATTGCAATAAGCACATTCAACTTCATTTTGAAGAGGAGAAAAGTTGTTATAGGTATTCTTCTTTGGTTCAGAATCCAACCTTTTCTTTCTTGCTTCTCTTGTCATGATGGTTTGTCTTTGCCAACACATTGGTGACTTTGTAGCCAAAATTGTGACATAAAAACATTTGTCCATTGAAGTAGAAATTCTGCAGTGCTGAAGTGACCTGTTGGATTTACTGTTGAATTTGGATCTTCTTTAGAAGTCATTCCTGTTCATTATTTGTGTTGAATTGAGAATGATCTTGCTTTGCAAAATAAAGATTCTTACTTCCTTGTTAGAGTGACAGAATATTGTAAACTTGGGTTATTTATTTGCTTTAGATAGTTCGGTGCTGAAGCCTGAGAGGATTCTCCAATATATCCAAGACTTGTTTTTATGAGAGGAGAACGTTGTACCTTGATAATTTCATCTAAGGTTTCCGATCCTTTAGCAAATCTGAGATTCAGAGTCTTTACTTTCTCCAATTCTTTTCTTAGACTTACCACTTCACATTCTGCTTTCTCCCTGTGCTTCTTTTCTTCTTCAATCTGATTTTTCAGCGTCTCTATGATTATCTTATTTTCTTCTAAGTATATTTTGAGTTGATTGTTTTCCTCAAGAAAATCATTGTCCTCTAGAGCATCCACAAAAGTATCCTTTTCTTCTCTTGATTTTTGTTCAAATGCCATGAGAAGTCTAAGATCTTGTTCACATTCTTCCTCACTATCAGATAACCCATCACTGTCTTCATTAGTATAATAACTTTTCTTAGTGCTAGATCGGTTTTTATTCCTTCTTGCTACTTGTTTAGCAGATGTTTCTTTATAAGGACATTTTGTAGCATAGTGACCAACTCTTCCACAATCAAAACATTTGAAAGGAAGCTTACCTTTGAATCTTTCGGTTCCTGGTTGGAGTCTTCTCACAAAATTTGCCTCATCTTCTTCTGAGATATATCTTGAACCTTCTGCCTTTTGAACTTCTTTCCCTTTTGTAGAAGCTTTAAAAATAACTTCTTTGACTTCAGATGGTCCTCCTCTCCTCATTTCATATGCAGTCAGTATGCCATGAAGTTGCACCACAGTAAGAGTTTGAAGATCCTATTTTTCTTCAAGAGCAGAGACTTTTGATTCAAATTTCACCGTTAGCGACCTTAAGATTTTCTCAACCAAAGTAGATTCGGTTATTGTTTCTCCCAGATTTCTCATACGATTTACAACATCATCAACACGTAAAAAGAAACTGGCAATATTCTCATCACTATGCATTCTTAAGTTTTCATATTCAATTCTGAGAGATTGAAGTTTTGCACTTTTTACCTTTGCATCACCTTCATAACTTAGAATGATTTTGTCCCATATTTCCTTTGCTGTATTTAGCTGCATGACTTTGAAAAATTCTGCTTCAGTTAGACTTCCTGTTATAGCATTGACTGCTTTTGCATTTGATTCATAATTCTCCCTTTCAGTTGGATCTGTTGGTGTAGCAGCTGGATATTGATATCCTTTTTCAACAATGGCCCATATATCTGCTCCCATAGACTGAAGATAGGATCTCATCCTTATGGGAAAATTCTGATGCTTGGTTGAGCGGAGGCTTGATAGATGTTATTCCCTCTTGATGGCTCATATTGCTTGATCTTCCTTCTAGTGATTAAGTCTTTTCAGAAGGACCTGCTCTGAAACCAATTGTTGGAAAAATACTGAGAGAGGGGGTGAATCAATATTTAGTGTAGACAATACAACTTTGATTTTCCTTTCTTAAAAACCATACGCTACTTTCTTGATGCTAACCCGCGTATATACGCGGATATTCTTTATAGAACTCACGTATATCCAGTGATTTAATTATGCATTTAATTCTTGACTCAGATCATTGCATTAATCATTCATTAGATATTTAGACAACAGTAAACAGGTGCAGAAAGAACAGAATAATCATCACACATAAGCATCACACATGGACACCAGGATTTTTAGGTGGCAACCCAATTCGGGAGAAAACCACCGCTGCCGTCGTCTCAGTATTCAATCTTTATTATTAATAAAACTTCTTACAACATGTACTGGTGCAGACTCATACCAGTACATAGGAACCCACCTGCAGAAGGCTACAACCTTCTCTCGTTTACCAGCCTCTCCTGGAAGGGAGCAACAACCCCCTGCTCTCATTTACCAGCCTCACCTGGAAGGGAGCTACTACCCCCTGATATTAACACCAGCCTCTACTGGAAGAAAGCTTCTACTTTCAGACTGAAGGCTTCAACTCTCAGAACCACTGCAAACCACGTTTCATCAATTTTCAAACTGGATCAAACAGCTTCAACACAATCCTTCACTTATCAACAAACATCATTTTCCCATTGCATCAAATAGAACAGTGAAACCACTGTAACCAGAATATCAGAGATAGCCCAAACTTCGGGACAGATGCACACAGAATCCAATCAAAATGGAGCAACTATCAAGCCATTACATACGCGCTTTTCTTTAAATAGACCCGTGTATATACGTGCTTTTAATAAAGACAACCTGCGTATACATATTTTCACTTTTCAGAAAAAAACCCTAACAGTCCATACGCGCCTTTGTTTGAAGAGATTCACATATATACGCGATTTTCATGAAATGAACCTGCATGTAGATTTATAAAAGATAAACTTTGCAGAACCGACCAGATCTATGGACTTACCCAGATTTCCTCAATATCTTCAATAGATTTGCGCCAGGTCTTCATTACTTCTTTTCAAGTCATCCTAGAGATTCATCATTTCCTGATCTACAATTTTTGAACCTTCATCATATTCACAGGTGCATCATAGATTCAGATCTATCGATTAAGAATAGAGTTCAACCATGTAGATAAACTTCAAAGTGAAGTATTCATTAAAACCTAGACACATGCACACTCTTTGCACAATGATTTTCTTCTCCTTATATAGATTTAGCTTTTGTCAATATCATGAGCCAAAACCACACAACATCCAATGGTTTTCCTGGATGGGATCACATAGACAATCTAGAGCTCAATACAATGGGTCAATACCATGGTAGTAACCCCTGGTTTTACAAATTTAGAGTGCAATTGAGCATACGTGACTTGGCACGTACATTTCCGCGTGCATACGGTACTTCTCCTAGACAAACCCATGTATGCCTTGAGACACACACTTTTCATCATTGTTCTAGCACATACTAAAATTCCTTTCATCATTACATCTGAGTTGCTCTGTAGACACATCACATCTCATCAGATTTACATCATTACCAAGTCGATCAAGTCGAGAATAACTTCATCAAGTAGGTTGCCATCAAGGAAAACACTCTGCAACATATTGTCAATTATCTTATTTCATCAATTAAGTTGCCATACATGCCAACCTAA